>JAQIWK010000759.1:0-13609 GCA_034695265.1 Dissorhina ornata | reverse complement strand
ACTCTTGTAAATGAAAAAAAAGTCAAGAAAGAAAGAAAGAGAGAGAGAGAGAGAGAGAGAGAGAGAGAGAGAGAGAGAGAGCGATAATTTCTTAAATTTACTGTGCCTTTCCCTCCCCTCCCTTATAACATACTGTTTTCCCCACACTATTATGTCTTTCCCCGTAATTAAATTTAAGGACACAAAAATATGCTTGCATTTTTATTTAACTTTATTTTAAAAACACATATGACATACAGTATTATTTGAAATATCAGTCATGTCGTCAAAAACACTGCAAAACTCCAGTGTATGCTGTATATTATGGGTTGCGCTATAGTGGAGGAGCACTCATACATGTCCTCAAAATGTTTTATATGTTTTATGTTTTGCTTTTACTTTTGATTTTTTTAATTTTTATTTATTTTGTTTCTAATATAATTCTCGTAAATTCATAGACATTTCATATCTTTTTGTAGCAAATTAACGAGAAAGTAATGAGTAAAACACAGATGCTTTTACTTAATATACTATTTTTTACTCTACAGTAAAGCAGCCCAGAGTCCATGCAATTAAATACTATAAAATATTTTGTTATCTAATATTTGAGAGATATATGAGATATTCATTACAAGTCGCGAGACTTAATATATATCTATATATTTTTTGTGTAGAAATATAACTAAATTATAAAACTTTTATTTTTCTTGAAAGAAAAAAGGACTTCTTTTTTAGTGGCATTGGAGTCGAGTCGACAGCTTTGAGTCTCTGAAATGGCGAGGAAAGACGAGTGCTGTCGGCGCCAATGGGACAGGCATTGGCTACGATAGAGACAATTATATGTATGTATATATTGTATGGTTGGGTGAATGTAAAGACCGATTCCGTAATAAGATAAAAACATTGCCACAGTCTTAGACTCTTCGTTGTCTTCAACTATACATTTTATATGCACAGTATATGTGTGTATAAGTATTGATACTTTACTTATTACGGCAAGAAAAAAATATATAGTTAGTTAACTATATGTATGCATACAAATATCAAATAAAAGTTAGTAGTCAAGTAGAATATAGTTGTCTTCAGTTTCGGTAATTTATATTTAGTTTTTTTTGTTTGTCAAACATTTTCATGAATGGATTTGGATGAGTAGTAGAAAAAGTCGTTTTATAGTTTGCAATACATCCATGGTTGGCACTGATCTAGTCTTGTGTCAATTTTGGCTTAGTTTGCTCACTAAACATGTCAATTGAAAGTAATATATATTTTTTGTGTATATCTTTTCAATGAATGAATAGGCAATGAATACTATGTATAGTGTAGTATGGGATGAGATGGGATGGTGTGGATGGGGTGGTGTGTGATATGCGTCCATATAAATCAAACAGACCGCGAGTCTCTTTCCGATGGTTTTAGATGTAGTTTTCTTAAGCAAAACCAAACAAAACAAAAAATTAGTGCCACTCTCTTCTCATTACAAATTAACGGCACTTTTTTATGTTGTATTATATTATGTTTGGATCCGTAAACCACCAAAACATTGCTGACGCCAACACCAAACACCACATATTTCTTAAGACAAGACATCTTAATTATAAATAAATATCTTTATGTATTGTATTCATATACAAACCATTAGTCTTTTGCTTCTTCTGCAGTGAGACTTATGTACCGCAAAGAGAGAGAGAGAGAGAGAGAGAGAGAGAAATATTATTTATTATTTGTCTTCGTGTTTGTGATGCGAATCCTTTGACGACTCAATTGGTTTTTTAAAACATAAAACAAATATAATAACAAATTAAAAAATTAAAACAACTATTTTGTTATTTCTATATTGCCTTGCTAACTGTACTTTTTTTCACACTGTTTGTTTAATATAAATCTGATAATAATTTGTGATAATATTTTTTTTATTGCCAAATATTTGTCTATTAGGCGATTGCTTATCAGTAAACTATATTTGTATTGTATTTTGTAATACACTTAAAATCTTATAATACTATCAATTGGATGTGTTGTAAAGTTATATCAGATTTAAAATAATTTATATTTACATTTAATGTATATAGATTATGTTTTTTAAATATAAACAAAATCTTATCTAAAATTTTAAATTTTAAAGTGATTTATCGATACTCTCATCGGTTTTGAAATTGATTTTTTCAAAAAACTTAAAACTATTGACTTAAAAAAATAATATGTTTGTTAGCATACAATAAATGGCTACAATATCTTTCAGCATAAGATTTGTATCAATTTTTAAAAAATAATAATAATATTATAGGCATAAAGTTGTTGTTTGTTAGCAAAGACTTCACCCTAGTATTTAAGGCCTTAATTTTGTTTAGCATTGATAGGAGAGAGAGAGAGAGAGAGAGGG
This sequence comes from Dissorhina ornata, assembly GCA_034695265.1. NCBI lineage: Eukaryota > Metazoa > Arthropoda > Arachnida > Sarcoptiformes > Oppiidae > Dissorhina > Dissorhina ornata. The sequence goes on along the minus strand of JAQIWK010000759.1, from coordinate 11,250 downwards.
AGAGGAAGTGAGAGAGAGAGAGAGGGAGAGAGAGAGAGAGGGAGAGAGAGAGATTTTAAGCCTTAAATAGCATTTTTTACTTTACTTATAGATTGTTCTGTTGATTAGAGACTAGAATTTGTTGTGAACTAACTTTTAGAAAGAGAGAGAGAGAGAGAGAGAGACTTTTCTCACACTCTTTTTCTAAGGAAAAATGTTTTCCTGAAGAAAAAAATTCAAACAATTTATCAAACAATTGATTGAAAGATTGAATTTTGCTCCTAAAACTTTTAGTTTGTTATCTATACTCACACATAGATGTACTGTACTCTGTATATACTCTGTATAATATCAGAGTCTATACTGTAGTTTTTATTGAACACAAAAACTCTATGATCTAAATGGGAATTAGTGTTAGGAATTAGGTTTGAATTAAGTTCACGATATTGTGCTCATCCGTCAAATAGTCGGCAGAGTGTAAGAGAATGAGAGAAAAATATATACATTTTCGTTGATTTCGATATTTGATGCCAGAGTTTAATCGAGAGGAATGAACACAACAGTCATGCAATCAATCCATTGCTCCCAATGTATCCAATCTCTCTCTCTCTCTCTCTCTCTCTCTCTCTCTCAGACACACAACAAATACTCAATTCTTTGTATAAATAAAGCATAACTATAATACTTAAGGAAACACTATTATAGCTTACATAGCCATCAAAACCATATATTATATATTTGTGTTTAGATATACCAATATATTATTTAAATAAACGAGGAAAAGGCCAAAATATTATATATAATAATATAGAAGAGCTATGCATTGAAATATTGGTATATTTCTTATCGCACCAAACCATACAGGAGGTGTCGGTGTAGCTATGGATCTCATTCAAAATGCATACTTTAGACGGCAATCATTTGGTTTGGCGATATGGATATAAATGTATAACCAAAACACAAATATACTAAATAATATATCCAAATATCAAAGCTAAACAAACTTTTGCAGTAACTTTTTAATTAACAAAATCTAACTTTTTATAGAATTTTTGTTGTTGTATGTCTTGAAATAAAATTTGTAAAACTTATTAAAACTTATTTATAAATAATGCAAATTTAATATTAAAAATCTTTATAAATAAAATTATTTTCAATTGTTTAAACCACATTTTAAATAAAATAAGTTTGTTTAGCTTTGACACTTTAATATTATAAATATTATCAACAATAACAAACAAAAAATTCACACTATTTGCATAACTCTCTCTCTCTCTCTCTCTCTCTCTCTCTCTCTCTCTCTCTCAATGAACCACAATATTAATGCATTGAAAAAATCAAAGTTTGATACATTTTAATAGCAAAAATATGATTTATAAACTTTGTGTGTGTGATGTATATAAATTTTATTTTGTATATACAGTGTATTGTGATTTAATATATATTTTATGCCCACTTAATGGATGTTATCAAATGTAAAATGCATTATACTTTAGTGGTGTATATCTTCCCTCTTTTTACTAACGCTGTCTTGACTTAAATGGACGGCCGATAAGGGTTTGAATGATTGCTTTACTAAAATGTCAGTCAGTTTGTGATGAAAGGGGGAGAGAAAGTATGGGAAACGATGAAAAGTATGAGAGAGAGAGAGAGAGAGATTGGATAATAATATATTTTGAGTTTTTTACTAAAATAGTTTTACAGTAAATACAATTTTAAGTCAGAAAAAAATTTTATCATTTGGTTTGAACCGTCGATAGAGATTTAAGGATGAATTGTATTGAATTGAATGTAAATTCATAAACAATTTCGATCGCATCAGTGAATTATGAGAAATCAATATTTTGAAAAAATATTATTTTGAAAAGAGGTGCAAATAAATCACTTTCACTCTCAATAGTAGACAACAAATACTTTTATATTTCTCTTATTTTATACAATAAATAAAATATATTGTTAACTATATAACAGACAAGTCATACGAGAGTTAAAATAAATGTAGAGAGAGAGAGAGAGAGAGAGAGAGAGAGAGAGAGAGAGAGAGAGAGAGACTCAAAGTCAATAAATCCTAAAATACTTTTAATCGCTATTTATTGAACAACAAAGTGTAAAACATTTATTTAGTTGCCTTTAAACGCCAATTTAAACACAAAATCATCTAACATTTTGAGAGTTGTATTACTAAACATTGAAACAACATTTGAAAGTCTAGTTTTACACAAATGAGTTTGACTTTTAGCTGTTTGTGTTAGCATTCGTGTTATATTAAGCTCTAGTGCTTTGGGTTTGTGGATTAGGGAGAGAGAGAGAAAAAGCAAGTAATATTAAGGCTGAAAAATACTAGTGCCTCACATATCTGCTTACACTACCAGTGCTATTGATGCTATGAAATGTATGTTCATTGGCATCGATTGCCATTCAAATATAGAGTGAATGGTTGGACACAATTGTTCATCGATGCAGATCTAAATGAGTTGCTATAAAGATAGTGCGCTCTCATAGCCCTACACCATAGACCGTCAATCTTTCACACACTGATTGCTTAAAGCCAGTCATTTGCTTGTATATACATCACAACTCTCTGTGCTCTATGTGCTCTCTCTCTCTCTCTCTCTCTCTCTCTCTCTCTCTCTCTTATATGAATCAAACTCCCATAGAGTTAGAGAGAGAATCGGTTTAAACGTATTTTAAGAATAGAGAGCAAAAGCGCATAAACTGCATGTCATTTGTGATTGTATTGAGTAATAAATACATTTAGTGTAACGCGTCCTTTCAGTCGATTGCCTCCCAGTGCTGACTATTTAGCAAAAATGGCAATCAATTGATGAACTGAGTGTAAGGGAGGAGAAAACGGCAACGGATAGGGAATTGATAGCCACTTAAAATAAATTTTTGGCTTTTGGTAGAGGGCTTAGTTGACCGACTACTCTATTGCTAGACATCGCGCCCTTAGTTCTCACGGCAAACGCCAAATGAATAATACAAATACATATCACACATTCATAATACATAATGTAAACTCTATTATAACTTTTATGCATTCATTTTTCTCATTCAACTCCTCTCTCATCTCTCTCTCTCTCTCTCACTCTCATCTCAACCACTGCTCTCTACGCACATACCGTACCAACTATTGTATGTGGAAACTGGTGTATAATTTTTGGTTCAGTCCCTATCGTTAGTCACTTGTATGTCGAGAGTCACCGATTTATGTCACCATATATTTCCTGGCATTTAATCCGACAAAAAAAAGGAGGACAATACTATAAAACTATCGCTGATATAAACAATATACAAAGTATAATACATATATAAGGCATTCAAATATACATCATATATATTCAAAATGTCACACCAATTCACATAACGTGTCTCTATTTCGCTGACTGGTCTCTCTCTCTCTCTCAATGTTTATGATTGTGCTTTGGCATAGAAATGTAGTCTTATTTATATATAAATGTGAATCAGTTTAAATCTGCAAATATTTGGTGCGTTCATCATATATGATGCGCTACTGTACGGTCACACGACAGGCCACGCGACCCGATCTGACTTTTCGACTGACAGCACACACACCGCCGACTATTACTGACTCAAATCTATTTCACTTGATTTTAGTCGATTACGGTCTCAAAAATCATAGCACCAGAGACTCAGAGCACCCAATCAATGAAAACGCGTTCAATTGTAAGGTAATAGTGTTAAGAGAGAGAGAGAGAGAGAGAGAGAGAGCTTAATGAGAGAAACGGTATGCAAAAGCCTTATGTTTTTTTTTGCAATCAAATAGAAACGCGTGGCGCAAAACATTATACAAAAATAGCTTAAATAGGCAAAACTGGTATACAAAAAAAATAATACTGCAAACATATATCGATAAAGTAATTCACAATAACGATACTGTTTTTTATTATGGGTTTACACCCAATCCATACCATTCATGATATACATTGATGATAATCTGTGAAATATAAACTTTATGCAAAACACACTCTACCCTCTGAATCCGATTCAACTGAATGCCTATTTTTGTCGCTCTAAACAAATATTTGATTGCGGTTTTTGATGGCCCACCGAAAAAATATATATATCAATATTTTTATACCAAAAAGTTTTCACTATTCAAAATTATAATACTACTATTTACAAGGTATACTATTTATAATCAAGTACATTTTTACCATGAGAACTGACTCCGGTCAAAAGTCACACTACATGACGGTGTTATGTCATGTAGTGCCATATTATACAGATTAAACACTTTTTAAAATATATATTTTGCGCTATTATTACAAGTGCTTTTCAATTTGATAGATAATCCTTTAATTTTATTAGCAAATAATTCTCTTAATACTGTTTAGATTAAATATTATATTGAATATATAATCTGCAAATAAATCAAAAGTTTTTTATTATTATTATTATTATTCAAAAACCAAAATTTAAAGTCAAGTTTTGCTGTTTGTTTATTTGTAAATGTCGTTTCACTGCATGTATTCATGTTTGACTGAAATGTTAACTTTTCTCACAATCTCTATGTGTTTATCTCAATATGTATTTCAAATGTAATGTGAAATCAAATGATTGAATCATTGATTTGTTTGTTTTATTATTTAATTTGTTAATTACAAAAATTTATTGATTATTCATATTTTTTATTAAATGATATTAATATTGTTTTATAATTTTAAAACTAAATGACATTTTATTAGTAAAACAAATAGTTTTTATTAATATTTATTTATTTTTTAATTAAATATTTTTGCAATTAATTTAAGAGTAGTAGTCTCTCTCTCTCTCTCTCTCTCTCTCTCTCTCTCTCTCTCTTAACTTTCCCAACAACTCTTATATCTGCGCTTAATATCAGTCTATTTATTTGATAATTGCGTTTAAAATTTTATTTATTTATATTAAATCTCAAATTAATCTGTCTTTAAAAAGTCACTAATAAATTAAATGTAAATATAAGATAACATTTCAAATTAAATTTAAATTGGTTTTATAAATTATAAATTTTTTTGTTAATTTATAAATAACCGGTTGAATACATTTTAGTCTGTTTTTTGTTTATTAAAAACAAAATATAAAAAACTATTAATAATTTTTTTATTTGTTATTATTTTAATTGATTTGTTGATTAAGATATTTATGTTTTTAATTTTATTAACTATAATATAAAACAATAACTCATTAATCAAAGTATAATAATGGTAACAAAAAAATATTTATATACTTTTTATATTAAACACAAAAAATAATTGATTCATAATTTATATATTTTTTAAAGCAATATATTAATTATATACAAAAAATAAATATATAGTAAAACTTTTATCAGTTTTAATTACACTATTAATACAATTACAACATTATTATATTGTTTTGTTTGTTTTGTTATTGTTTTATAACTTCAAACTAACTGTTAATTAAAAAATTTAATATTTTTTGATAAGAGAGAGAGAGAGAGAGAGAGAGAGAGAGAGAGAGCTAAGTTTAATGAACTGAACGGGTAACAAATAATATTTTAATATTAAAACAATATATTTAAACTTTTAATAAGAAAGTTATAATAAACGTTAATTATATTGAAACAAATTGTGTTATTATGTTTTTTTTCAAATATAGACGTTATCATAATTTTTTAATTATTTTTTGTTTCATTCAATGAAATTAAAAGACAAACAAATTAATTAATAAAAATTAATTTTGTTTGTTTATTATATAAGAAATAATTACTTGAAATTAAACTGATAACTTGCTCCATTTATTAAGTTGCAAATATATTTTTAATTTTTGAAAAGTATTTTTTAAGTTTATATTAAACTAAATAAATTATTTATTACATTTATTAAATTTATATAACTTTAAATTTATTTAATTTATTACTTATTAATTTACATAAATTAATTTTAGTCTATTTATAATTTAAATAAATGTGATACAAAAAATAATATATTTATCATTTAATAGGAAGTATTCTTTACGTGCAGTAAAATTTTCACTTGGAATATACCTAATTTTGTTCGTATAAGTGTAAAAAATAATTTAGTAAAAGTTTTATCGGCATATGAATACTTTTAGTAAAAATATTCATTATAAACTGTAACAAAAAATAGCATTTTATAAGTGTTATTTGTTTATTTTTTTTATTTAAATAACAAATTATTTGAAATTACATTTTGCTAATCAACAACATTGATTTTTGAAGTGAATAAGCTTAATTTTTAAAAGTATTAACAACTTGTAAAATTTTTATTTAACAGCCTTACAGTTTTTAATGCAATCAATGTTACAGTTTTTATGAAATATTTCAAACAAAAGTATTTATATGCCGATATAACTATTACTAAATTATTACCTATACTTATACAAATAAAATTAGGTATATATGCAGCAGAAAATTTACTGCACGTAAAGATTACTTCCTATTTAATAATAAAAGTCTAAACTTGGTCATTTAAGTATGGCGTTGATAATTTATTAAATGTAATATTAAAATTAATTTTATATATAAAACTAAATTTTATCTATTAAGTAATTTTGATGTAAACTTTTAAAATAATAATTATTTTGATGTAATTATTGTTTGTCTGATAAGTTACACGAAAACTTTGTTTTGAAAAAATAAATTAAATAACAATTTTAAAAATAGTTGTAAACTCCACCTTAAGCTTCATATCAAACCCATTATGAATTTTATTAAGTTTTAATAGGTTTTCTTAAATGCTTTTATATTTATAAATGAAATTTTGTTTAATGTTTTGAAACTATTTTAAAATTATTTTTACTTTTACTAATTGCTAAGATAATGCTTAAACTAGTAAATAAAATTCAATCTATTTTTGTTTAATTAAATATTAATTTATATTTTCTATTTCATTTTTAATTAATAGTATAATTTAAATACAAAAATAAATTATAAATTAAATAAAATTTTAGTAAATAAAATATTAGTATTATACTTTTGTGATACAAAAATTTTGGGACCGGCAAAACCAATTTTAAACAATGTAAAATCAATTATAAATAATTATTATAAATTCTACTCAAATAATTAATTTTAAATTAATAGACTATTTAATTATATATAAAAAACTTAAAAATTAATTACAAATATTTATAATGTTATCGGCATCATCAGATCACAAAAAACCGGCCAAAATAAAACAAGTTATTTGAAACAAAACTGTAGTTCACATCTAGTTTAAGCATTTTTTTTTTTGTTAGTATTGTAACAACTTTTTCCTCACATTTTGTACTGTATTTTGAGTAAAGCTTTTGTTTGTTAGATAAGAGAAGATGAATGGACGCGAAAAGGGCGGCGAATCATAACTGTATTGTATTGGTATTGCCTTCAGAGAGAGAGAGAGAGAGAACACTGAGATTGAATGGGAGGGAGGGTTTGCCGATGGGGAGAGAGAGAGCAAAGAGATAGATAGCGATGAGATAGCAAATGGAGAATATACTGTATGTATGTCTGTATGATAGAGCAAAATAGACTGTTTGTTGTTAACACAAACTATATTATTGCATCAAATCTGATCCCTCTTTTTCTGTGTATTAAATGTTATGTTTGACTCTTTTCCGTAAAATCCCTTCAATTCCTTTATATTTTCCTTTAGTCTTAACTTTTAAACATAAAATCAAAATTTTGTTTATTTGATTGCATTATTTTTTTTCGTTAAATATAAACTGAAAAAGATTGAAAGACTTTTGTTGTATTATTTTGTTTTGTTTTTTGAATTTGCTGTCAGAGTCAACACTGATTTAAATGGATTTTTATCCTTAAAATTGAGTTACATTTCATTTCCTATCCTATGAATAATGTTTTTGTTTTGGTGTTTGACTTTTCTATGTTTAATATGACTTCAAATAGTAAGTGAAATATCCGTTATATATATCAACACAAATATATTATATAAATGCTATACTCTTTCTTTTTTCTCTTTCATTCATTCACTCACTTTCACTGATGGGAGAGAGAGAGAGAGAGAGAAAGTAGTTGTCTAACGGATGGCTAAACTTTCTAAGACAATGACACCGATTCACGCATTGATGAGTTCTTTGCCAATAAAGATACGAACCAATGGATTAATATATCATAAGATGTAATGCAATGCCTATTCTCTCTCTCTCTCTCTCTCTCTCTCTCTCTCTCTCTCTCTCTATTTTGTATGTAATGTGTTATCCAAACACACAAAATACAATATTATTATTATTGCTATCATTAATGCCAGTGTAGTATTCAATCACTTACATCAAGCACAATAGTAGCCTTTTTAGACATCTGACATTAACAAAAAAGCATCTTTCATATTTTTGTTTTGTTTTAATATATAATAAATATATATCAAATAAATAATTTATATATTTTCAATTTATATTAACAAATAAATTTATATACACAATTTTTTTATTGGACCAAAAAATGCATTTTTAAACGCATCAATAAATCACTAGAAAATGAGTGACGTCTACGATATAAACGACTATTTTATTTTACAAATATATACAGAATCTAATGCATCGCATATAATATACCATACATTTTGCTTAACATTATTACGATTATTGTTATTACGATAACTATATCTTAATTAATATATGACTCAAAAAAATATTATTATTATTATGATAATGACAGCGATTGTTAGTAAAGTAATCAATAAATTAACACAAAAAACAATTATGAGAAGAGAGAGAGAGAGAGAGAGAGAGAGAGAGAGACTATTAACTAGTTTTTTAAACTAACTAAAATTATAATAAAAGCTAGAGTACAGTATATATAAAAACAATGAATAATCTGATAACAAGATTAGTTGGCTCTTGTGATCAAAATCTTAAAACTCATTTACTTTTTGAGCACAAAAAACCCCTTTTTTGTAATTTCTTAAGTAATAAAAAATATATAACTTTCCGACTAATCGTTTAGTAGGACTTATTGGTCTCATAAAGAAAATGCTTATAATTTTTTTCTCCTTCTCTCTATTTATTGTTATGATTATTGTCGTTGTGTTTAAAAACTAATAGCAAAAAAAAGTTATTATTATTACTATTTTCTACTTTTTATTTTATTAGTACAACAAATATAAGTAAATAAAAAATTGTTTGACTCGTTTTTATTTTTTCAAAAATAAAAACCTAATGATGTCTCCAAATAATAGCCAAAATGTATTTATTGTTTACACAACAGTTTTTGTTTGAGTAAACATTTTGAGTGGGATTTTTTGATGTCCACAATATATCAATAAATGAGTCTTAAATCAGTTGTTTGGCTATGAATTGTATGGGATTCATGTGTGGGAACAGTAATATGGATGTTTGTCTATGTGTGTGTGCAATGGTATTCTAGTATTGCTAATATAATGTTCAAAACTTTTTTTTGTACAGCACTTTACCATCAACTCTCTCTATCTCTCATAGAGAACCTATATATTGCCTATATTTAGATCTAACTTATACTGTAATCAAAACTCTCGTGCCATCTCTCTCTCTCTCTCTCTCACCACTGACTGTTGTCCTTCTCTTACAGTTCACAACGTTTTTCCTTTTGCTATGAGTTTTGATAGAATTTTGTTATTATTATTACAGATGAGAGAGAAAATTGAGAGAAAAATTTTTGACTTAATATAAAGTACAGAGTATTATACGACAGAAAAGGGAATATAACAGAATTGCACAGGAATTGCAATACAGGAACAGTAGGAAAACGAGTGGAGAGAGAGAGAGAGAGAGAGAGAGAGAGAGAGAGAGAAATAGTAGTATTAGTGATATAATGTGTATATTTTTGGTCGAATCAGTGCTGTCTCTCGATTTTGCTGTTTGATACGGAGTGTTAGTTTCAATCGGTTAGTGCTTATCAGTTGGCCACAGGCACAGCACAATGCACTGCCAATACCGCTCAGGCATCGCACACAGCCATCGCTCGCATCTCCCTATCCTATCAAATAGTTGTTTCTCAGATTCGTTTGCAATATCTATACAACACTTAAAGCTTATGTTCATTGCTATCAATTCTATTCACTACTCATAACAGTTAATCTCTTATCACATTCAATGCGATAGAGAGTGAGTGAAAGAGAGAGAGAGAGAGAGACTTTAGGTTTAGGATTTTTGATTATAAGCAACGATTAGTCGAGTTTTTTGAGTGTTTATATATGTATTATCGCATCTTATTATACATATCTTATATGGCATTAGCGTACGGCTCACACACACATATACACACACTTCATACATCCCGGAGTCACTCCCAAGTGCTCTACAAATATAATTTATGCATTAAAATAGCTATAAGTTAAGCGCTTATTGTGAGAGGTGTTAATGGTTTTAAACAGATTTGTGTTAGTGTTTAGTATATAATTTATATAAACTATCTCTTTTACTCTCTCTTTCTCTCTCTCTCTCTCTCTCTCTCTCTCTCTCTCTTTGCCGAAAGTATATTTTCCAAACATTGGCTATCATTATATAACATCACATCCAATAGATCCTTAAATTCAAAACCATTTATCCATTCAATTAATCTTTTGTTATCCATTCAATCGAAACACACGACAAGAAGAAAAAACTTCACTTAATTCTCATCCCATCTCATCATGTCTTGAGGGAGAGAGACGTTTGGTATTTATCGACAAAACGCCGATCTCTTGCTATCTCTTATTTTTTTGTTACTTTATTTCTTTTATTTTGTTTCATATTTTTTATATAAATCCAAAAATAACTCATAATATCATAACACATATCAATAGTAAACACAAATATAATATATAGTATTCATTCTGATTGCTACACAATATTTGTCTTCATATTATTTTCTGTTGTGTTGTGTTTGGGCTCCCAATGAAAAAGGGATGAAAGATAAGGGATTGCACCGCAAATGTGAGAGAAAAACGATAGAAATATTTATATACTATGAGAGAAAATTGTGTGATTAATGTGATCCTCATTTCATCGATAAAGCCCTTCCCTTTCATACCATTCCCATCCCTCTCTCTCTCTCTCTCTCTCTCATCTCATTTATACTATCAATGTATTGCTTACTATTTAATGATAGTTTGACTCAAATGTTTCGACCATTTTATGCCTAAAAAGAGTCTATTAGAAAGTGTACTGTTGTTAACGCACCAGAAGATCATCACCAAAAAAAAATCGGTGGCACTAACCAAGTAAACGATGAGACAAACAATTGTGTGCTAAACAAACACGCGTTCAGTTAAAGGATATACGAGAGAGAGAGAGAGAGAGAGAGAGAGAGAGAGAGAGAGAGAGAGAGAG
>JAQIWK010000758.1:0-13614 GCA_034695265.1 Dissorhina ornata | reverse complement strand
ACACTGTTTTTGATTATAAATTAATTTAAATAATTTCATATAATTAGGATATAATGTACTATATTTGTAAAATGGGTGAAAACATTACAAACATAGAAAGCGTGTATAATGTTTGTAATGTTAGATCCAAATATATTACCACTCAATACACTATACACTCAATATAATGATATAATATATTATTATATATACGACTAAAACACTCAATACCACAGATGGCAGTACAGGTCCCACAAAGTGTTTGTAATGTATATTGAATATTATTTCAAAATAATATTTATTTCAACTCAATGTAAATTATATTAATATAATTAATATAAATATAATTAATATAAAGTTAATTTAATTAACTAATATATAATAAATAATTAATTTTTCAAATAATAACTAATTAATACAAATAATAAACATAACTAATTAAAGTTTTTAAAAAACTATACATATATTCAATATAATTAATAATTTGTCAATAATTTAAAAACATAAAAGTAAAAATTAAATAAAACTACAAATTAATTAAAAACATTTAATTGAAAAAATGTATTAATAATTAGTTAGCTTTTAATAGTATCGTACGGAAGCTTTGGTAGATGTAATAATTTTTATAACAAAACATTATATGAATTACATTTGTAAGTTGTAATTAAATTTTAAGTAATTTGTAATTAATTTTAAAGTTAGTATTTTTAACATTATTTTAAATACATTTTCATATTAATATAAAATTATTAGTATTTGCTTATTAACCAAAATAACTATGGGAAAAAATTATAATTTTTCAAAAATATAAATTTGAATAAAACATTACCTGATAAGTTACCAGTGATAACTTAATTATTCTTCAAATTTATTTATAATAACAATATTTATTTCAAATCAAATGTGAATTATATTTTACATAATAACTAGTAATACAAATGAAAAACATAACTAATTTAAGTTTCTAAAAAACTATACACAATTCAATACAATTAATAGTTTGTCAATAATTTTAAAAAAAATAATTAAAACAAGTAAAAATTAATTAAAACTAGAAATTAAACAAGTTAATATACAAAACAATTTTACAAATGTATTAATAATTAGTTAGTCTTTAATGGTATCGTACGGTAGTTCTGGTAGCTGTTGGATGAGTTGTGGCGACATCGGTGGTAGCATTGGCTTTAATTGTCGGCCACGGATACGATCGGCTATTTTCTCGGCAATGGCAACAATCGGTGCGTTTATATTACCCGAAACGGGCGCCGGTATGACCGACCCGTCCACTACTCGGACACCTGTCACTCCCAACACTCGCAGTTGTAGGTCAACAACACTGCGACCATCACTGGCCGGACCCATACGACAGGTGCCCATCGGGTGAAAAATAACGGCTGTATAGGTCTGTGCCATACATCGCAAGTATGCGTCAGATTCAACGGGTAAATGTTGTTCACAACCCGGGTATACACCAGAAAATATGGTAGTATTATATCGTTGTAAAGATGGTAGTTGAGCTATTTCCATTGCTATTTTCATGCCATCAACTAAAACATCCAGGTCATAATCGTTATCAAAAAATTTAGGGTCAATCAGTGGATGTTTGTAAGGGTTGGCCGATCGTAACCGTATGGTCCCGCGTGACTGCGGCCGCAATAGTGTGGGTATTATTGTAAGGCCCGGTAGTCCTGAGTAGGGCTTAAATATTGAGTACAACTCATCCGTTAATCCCTGTATTTTACGTATTTTTAAGCCATAGTCACTGGATGTTGTGCCTTAAAAAACAATATAACAGTTAATTAAAAGTTTAATAAATTTAAAAAATACATATAAAATGCATTTATTATATGTACCTGGTAAAACATGTAACTGTATATCGGGCCAGTCTTCACTGGTGTTGGCGTATCGGGTCTTAACAAAAGCCCAACTTTCTAATATAGTTGATGACAGGCTGTTATTTTTGTTAACATAATAGTCTAAAAGGTACCAGGGACTCATTTCACGAACTAGATCATATGATATTGATTCATTTATTACAAATTGGATGGGTGCAGCCACGTGATCAATCAAATTATCACCAACGGGTCGATCAGCAATCACTGGTATACCCAGACTTTTGAGATGATCTCGATGGCCAATACCTGTATCAAACAAATGTAAACTTGTTAATTTTTATTTATAAACTTGATAAAAATAACAAGTACAAACCAGAGAGCATAAGTAGTTTAGGTGACATTATAGCGCCAGCTGATATAATCACTTCTTTGTCAATCTGGACAACAAGTTTGCGGCCAAACCGGACAAACTCTACCCCAACGGCCCGTTTGTTTGTGTCAAACAAAATTTTTGTGACAAAACTTTTAGTAAATATATGTAAATTTGATCGTTTAATGGCCACCGGTTGTAAGTAAGCCCTGGCCACTGATAGTCGTTCACCATTACGTATAGTACGTTGCGGTAACTCAAACACCGACTGTCGGGCACCTGTAGATCGGCCGATAGGGTACCCATAATAGGGACCCGAATCGACAAATGCTTTAGATATTGGTTCCCAATAGTCTGGAGAAGTGACTGTTAACGGACCACCCGAGCCATGGTAACCACTGGCCACTAGTTGTGGGTCGCGATTGTCTTCAGCTTTAATAAAATACGGGAATATATCGGCCCACGACCAGCCCTGGGCGTCCTCATCACTGGCCCAGTGGTCGTAGTCATTGGGATTACCTCTTGAGTATAACATAGTATTTAATACGGATGAGCCGCCCATTACACGACCTCTTGGCCAATGATTTTGGCGGCCATTCAAACCCCAACAGGACTTGTTTTGCGGTATAGTCTTGAACTTCCAGTCTATCGGTGTTTCTTGTAATAACAGTGCCATCCGTGGTATATCTGATATGATATTTTCAGCACAACCTGCCTCTAGGAGTAGCACTTTATTAGCCTTGTCTTCCGATAGTCGACTGGCCATTACTGAACCACCACTTCCGGCGCCAATCACTACGTAATCGTACGACTGGTCGGGTTGTGACCGGCGGTCGACATAAGCCAAGTGTTGTCGTTGACTGGCAATGATGTAAGCGATTATCGCCGGTATTAACGCAAAGTAGGGTACAGTCGGCGGCAGTCCGGCCAACGATCGTAGCATTGAATTAATTAGACGATTGAAATACATTTTTGCTAATTATTTTATAATTAAATAAATAAATTATTGATTTAATAGTTAATTAAATATACATTTATAAAACACTAGTTTTTAATTTTTTGGTTTTTAAAATGAAATAAAAGTTGTAGTTTAAGCAAGTAAAAAAATTCAAATAATAATGAAAGTGTTGAATTACAGTTGTTTTAAATATAAATGTTATCTAGTTAAAAAATTACTTGTTTAACCTAAACTTTTTGAAAATATACAACGAATTTGATTAGCCATAATAAGATTTTTTTAAAAATTATCAAGTTATGATGTCCATATCATATTGTAATTAAGGTTTTTATAAATAAATTTTAATATTTAATAAACACAATAAAAGTTTAAAGAAACTTATTATTATTTTATTAGAAAAACTTATAGATGTTTAATATATCAAGATAAAACACTTGTTTTAGTTCATGGTTTAAAATATTTTAGTAAATTAGTTTGAAAAAATTACTAAACTAATTTTTACAGTGAAGTTTATAATAATATACATATTTATACATTAATTAAAACTTTTTAAAACTACAAAATTTATATATACAAAAACCGTATATCATATAAACTTGTTTTAATTATATAACTTAAATATAATTTCATTTTTATTAATACACAAAACATCTGTATATTAGTAATTAATTTTGAAATTTAAAATAAAATGATTTATATACAAATTGGCTTTATATTATTATTAACGTGTATGTGTATTTATCAATATTAGTTTATACAGTGTTAGACCCGTTTTAGTCAATACCTATTTTTATCACTAGTTTTGATTACCCCTACGAGTTGACAAAAACGGGTAGTTGACTGTATAATTAAATATTTAAATTAATTTTATATAAAATAATTTTAATCTTTAGATCTATCCGGGCTAAATGGTCATACGGAAGAGGACCTAGATATAGTATTTAGACAAGCGCATGGTTATGGCGATATGGGATATGGTCAACCACATACCCTAGGTCAAATAAAAAAGTTTTGTGAAAAGTAAATATAGTTATCAATATTGTTATTGTAAATATTGCCAAAATTTTTAACTATAATTATAATTTTTATTGCTTTTATTTTATGTGGATAACTTTTAAAATTATGGTACAATTGAAAAAAAACAGCTTTGACAAAGATGGCGCGATACACGTGATAGATAACCTGCATGATATGTTTGGTGGGTCAAAGTTGGTTGATAATTTTATAGACACCCAGAAACAAACGTTAATACGTGGCCAAATGTGTGACAAAATGTCCGGTTTGTCTAACAAGTTATCGCAACTAAAAGAAATATATGATTTAAATTCAAAAATGAAACCAATACGCGATGGACTGACCCGGACACTGGTGGCCGCCGCTCAACCTAGTTCAAAATATAAACATGGTGATATTTTGTGGTAAGGTATATTTATATTTTTATTACAATACAAAATAAAACTTGCTTAAATACAATTCATGTTATATAAATTAATTTTTTTGCTCATTATTTATATATACTATTTTGTCCAACCCTGTATGTTCACAAAATAGAATTTAAAAAAAATTAAATTTATTATAAAAACCTGGATTAACTATTAAAACTTAAAATTGAGTAATTTACATTAAAAATATATTTAAATCATAGTGCACACTGTACAGGGTAATTGTAATATTTTATAATTTGTTTTTATTTTCAAAATAGTTTTTTAAGCAAATGGATTACCGAAACGGTTAATATGGTAGCAAAACAGCCGCTTAAAGATATTATAAAAACTTGTGTTACATCATTGACATTTTACCTTGATCATGAACGTGGTAAAATGACCAAAAACTGTGGCAATTGGTCCGATATACCAGTATCAACTGGTACACATTTAAAAGCAGTTACAATGTTACTAATTAAAGCATTTAAAAATGTTAAACAATAAATGATTTAATTTGTGCTTTATTAAATAAATTTCATAAAAATTATATAAATAAAAAATAGTTTATATTTATAATAAATTAAAAGTTAATTAAAAATAAATATTATTAAATAAAACAATCTTGCTAGTAGTAAATTACCGTTTATCTGTTTATAATTTAAATACAAAGTTATTTAAATTATTAAAATTAATCGTTGTATTTATAAGATTATTAAATAAAATGTTAAATTAAATTTTTCATTAATTGTTAATATTTAATATAATTATTTTTATAATAAATAATTAAACAAATATATAATTTATAAAATTAATTAAAAATAACATCTGTTTATTACTAGTAATTACTAATTACTATAATCAAAATGATTGTCATAAAAATATGCTACATTTTATTAACAACTTGTAAATACATTTTTGTACTTGTTTAATTACATTATAAAGTATTTTAAATTTTATTATATATTTAAATATATTAATTTTAGATCTAGGTGTTTTGAATGCCCATTCGAATGCGGCTCTAGATTCAACATTTAGACAAGCTCACGGATATGGCGATATGTACTATGGCCAACCACATACCCTGGATCAAATTAACAAGTTTTGTAAAAAGTAAATAGCATTTATAATCATTAAGATTATAGTCTCAATAAATACCTACCGTTAAACTAGCGTCCATAATGTAATCAATAGCAAAAGTAATATAAAAGTTCTTTACATTATGGGCGCAAGGTTTAACAGTAGATGTTTATTGAGTTTATAATTATATTTTTGTTAAAATTTTATTTAAAATTATATTAAAATTATTTTTATAACGTAAATTACTGTAAAATTATAGTTTTGATAAAGATGGCATGACACATTTAAAACATGTCCTGGAGCATATGAGTCATGGATCAAAGTTGGTTGACAACTTTATAGACATCCAGGGACAGATGTCTATGTGTGGCGAAATGTGTGATAAGATGTATGGTTTGTCTAATAAGTTGTCGGAATTGAAAGAAATTTATGATTTAAATTCAAAAATGAAACCAATACGCGATGGACTGACCCGGGCACTAGTGGCCGCCGCCCAGCCTGGTACAAAATATAAGCTTGGTGATGTTTTGTGGTAAGTTCTTATTTAGGAAACTAAAGAAAATAAGTTATTATTTAATTTACTATTTATATCTAATATTTTTGTGACATCCTGTATGGTTACAAAATAAATTTACATTGTTTAATTTATTTGTTATAAATGTCCTGGATTAAACTAAAAGCCTTAAAATTAAATAATTTATAAGTGTTGGATAAATTTAACTATTCTATTTTGATTAGGCTATTTATTACTTTTAATTAAAAATAAAATATATTTAAATCATAATGTACAGAGTGTTTGAAAAATATTTTATAAATTATTTTTAAAAAATATAGTTTTCTAGACAAATGGGTTTCCGAAACGGTTGGTGTGGTACCGAAAAATTCACTTAAAGATATAATACAAACTGGATTATTGTCATTGACATTTTACCTTGATCATGAACGCCGTAAAATGGCCACAACATGTGACAGTTGGTCAGAAATACCAGTCCCAACCGGTAAACATGCAAAAGCTATTACAGTCTTATTAATTAAAGCCTTAAATAATGTAAAACAATAAATTATTTATATTATAGTTCAGTAAATCTATTTATAATATAAAAATAAATTGTATTTTATTTAATAAAATTAAATAATGATAACAAAAATTATGTGTAATTTATTACATTATATTTATATATTTTAATAAAACAAATTAATAAAAATAACACAAACTATATTTACAAATTAATTTATTATAGATATATTTATATTTAAAAAAACAATTTTTTATTTACAATTAGAACTATTTTTATAATATAATTATTTTAAAAATATTATAAACTTTTTATAATGAATTAGATGTCCATTCTTCGTATGGCAGTCCGTGAGGTAATCGGGCGATCATTGCCGGCGACATCGGCGGCAAAAATGGCTTTAATCGTCGGCCTTTCATGTGGTCGGCCGCTTTCTCGGCGATCATAATGATCGGGGTATTTATATTACCAGTAACTTCTGTTGGCATTATTGAGCCATCAACTACTCGTAAACCCTGAACACCTTTTACTCGTAAATCAGTGTCTACTACTGTTGATGGATCATGTTTTGAGCCCATTTTACAAGTACCTGATCATATACAAATAAAAATATAAAATTAATACAATTAGAATTTTTTTAAATAAATAAAATACCAAAATACTTTATTATTAACAAACTAAAAAAAACATTAATCAAATTTTAATTAATTGGTTGAAATTAATAATTATAATTGTGTTTAACTGTGAAGTAATTTATTAATATAATCAAACACTTACCGCACGGATGCCAACCAATAGTAGTGTAAACTTTGGCCATACATCGAAAGTATGAATCGCTATAAAGCTTATAGGGTTCGCAACCAGGAAATACGGTCTGAAAGGGTTGGGCATTGTATCGTTGCATGGCTGGTGTCTGGGCTAACCTAAAGGCACCCTTTAAACCCTCGACCAATACATCCAAGTCGTGGTCGTCATCAAAATACTTGGGATCTATTAATGGTTGGGCGTACGGGTCGGGCGATACTAAACGTATCCAACCCCTCGACTTGGGTCGCTGTAGTACAGCATAGATTGTAAATGTATTGTAACCCAAGTAGGGCTTAAATACTTGATCCCAGACTTGTTTTTTAATGCCTTGTATTTTTTGTAAATGTAGCCCAAAGTCGGTTGCTAATGACCCTGTTTATATTAAGAAATAAATAAAATTATATTTTTTACAAAAGAAAAGTTTTGTAGTTTTGTTTAAAAATTTAATTTAATTTGCATTACAAATATTTACAAGTGCAAAATTTTAATTTTAATATAATTTTGAACCAAAATATATTTATAATTTAAAGTATTTTAATATACAACATTTTATATTTTAATTAAGTTACTGTTTGTATTTCCTTATAAATTAATTAAACAATAATTTAATTATATAAGATTATAAATAATTTTTAATACCTGGTAGCATAAATAGCTGTATATCAGGCCAATCATCTAGCGGATAATTGTATTTAGTTTTTAAATATCCAGTACCTTCATCAATATTTTTGGCCAAGTTATTTTTGCGAAATAAAAAGTACTCGATAACATAGGATGGTTGAGTTTCCTTGAGCCAATCAATACCAATAGTGTCATTAACGGTAAAAAATATACCACTAGACACGTGCTCCTGAAGATTGTCACCTACAGGCAGGTCCGATAGTACGGGTATGCCCAGCGATTTCAGGTGGGCTTTAGGTCCAATACCTGTAGTTATGAATTTAAAAATATATTATAAATAAATTTTAAATACTAAAAGTTATTAAAAACACCCAATACCATAGCCCATCCAGATTTAATAATTAGTTAAACTTTTTATAAATTAAATAATTATTTTAATTTTTAATAACAGTTTATGAAATTGTTATTCAAGCAAAAACGAAAGTATTTGAATGTAAAATAATTTTTAAAATTATAATTTAAAACATTTAGCAGTCATTATTATTTTATATATTTAATAAACATTTACATTTAAAAAATTAATTAAATTATAAAATAATTAAATGTTATTACAAAAAACAGGACTAGAAACCAACCCAAACATTAATAATTGATTCATATCCACGAAAAAGGGGACTAAGAGCAAATATATCGTTGTATTAAACAGTACAAATGCTATGCGCAGTAAACACAAAATACATCAATAACAACACGTTTTTATAAAATCATGTGTTGTTTTTTTAGTGATTATAATTTTTCAATTATTATTTATTATTGAAATTAAATTTGTGTGTAATTTGTGGCCCGATTTCGGTTAAATTGTCGGTATTGACTGCACATTACGTTTTCTTTAGTATTTTTTCTGACTTTAAAAGTGCGATATAAACCTAATAAAAGACAATAATTATATCAAATCTTATTCAATATTTCAATTATTTTGATCACAATATTTCAAATATTTGTTTAAAACTAAACTTTATTTAACAAAAAAGTCAAAATCAATTGTCGGATGTGTTTGGAGCCGATGGTCAGATATGGACCGATAACTAGATTTAAATTTTACTTTAATTTAAGCGCAAATAAAAAGTCGTTGTCTTCGGAGGTATTGACCGCATATCTGAAGAATGGGAAACCGTTTTGGAGTTCATATTTTGTGATACGGATCGGTAGTGAACGACCATTTCGGGTGGTCTCACTTCAATTGGTCAGTCGGTGCAGACAATTATCATGTGTTGCGAATCGGTGGCTATCAGTTCATCAAATACCACTGCATTCGACGTCCCAAACAAGACTTAACTCTAGAGAACCGATTGTTTACTTGTCTTAAAGTCATTAATTTGGGTAAATTGACACATGTTTTAGTCACTTAATACCAGATAACAAACTACTGCTTTATGACATACTATCAGGTGTTCCGTCGCTAATGTATGGTCTGTCGGCTCTATTTCTGGCTAAAGTGACCCAAACTGTTGAGACAAACAAAAAACAAGTCGTTCTCTACTTCTACGATCTCGAAGTACCCGACTCTCGCTTCTGAACATATATTTTATATTATATTTAGTTTTTATAATCAAAACATAAAGTGTTTATATTATATTATTATAATGAATAAATCATTTAGTGTGTGTAATATTCCTCAATTAAATAATATCACACATAGAAGTAATTTAATTGAAGTAATTAATAAACAAAATGAATTAAGAGATAATAAGAAAAATAATAACCAAAGTTTTCCATTAACTTGGAAAGACAATAAAGCGAAAATATTGAAAAATAGTGTAAGTATTTTAATTAATGTTTATTTAAATAATTTTCTATAATATTTTAAGTATATATAATAAACAGGGCAATCCTTACCAAACACGTAAAGGAGAACAGAAAATTGGCAAATCATTTACAACAACAGTTAAATGTTGCTCTAAAGAGTGCTTTAATGCTATTTCAATTGACAATCAAAAAAGACTGTTTGAAAGGTAATTAACTTAAAAGCAATTAACTATTATCTAAATATATTAAACTAATTTTTGTGGGACAGCGGAGTGGACTCCAAGACAGGAGTAACTAGGCTCTTAAGCTCAGAGTCTAGCTCCTGTTTTGGAGTCCACTCCGCTGTCCCACAAAAATTAGTTTAATATTTTGTTTGTTTTGTTAAATATTGTTTAATTAATTAATATAATTATTATAGGTTTTGGCATACAATGGAATACGACAAACAAACCATATTTTTGTCAAATCTCATTGAAAAAAAACCTAATAATAATAATTGGGTTTATAAACTTACAGATGATATTGTATGTAAAGTGTTTTTTATGAATTTATTTCAAATTTCCAAAAAACGTATAGAAACACTTCAATTTAAATTAATTAATAACAAAATTTTAATAGATATGAGAGGTAGAAAAGATAATATTAATTGCAAAATTAACCCTGAACTTTTTACCATATTTATTAATAAATTTCCTACAATTAATAGTCATTATACAAATAGTCAAAAACTATTTTTTGAAAATATAGATTTAAATTTAAGTATACTCCATAAAAAATATAATGAATATATTATTGAGCAAGGTAAAAATATTATACAATATAACACTTTTATTAATTATTTTAAATGTAATTTTAATATTAAATTTAGACACATAAGAACAGATGTTTGTGACTTTTGTTATAATTATAAACAAAATAAAAATAAAACTGATCAGGATAATATATATATATATATTCATAAAAGTAATTATGAAAAATATAAACAATTAAAAAACAATTTAATTAATTCAAATAATAATTTATGTATTGAATTTGATTATTCACAAAATAGATTTTATCCTAAATTACCTTGCTCAGAAAGTTTTTATAAACGACTATTATCAATGTATATATTTAATGTCCATGTTCATAATAGTATATCTTTAATGTACTATAGTTTGGAAGGAGAAAGTCCAAAAAACCCTAATTCTGTTTGCACTTATATTTATAATATAATTGAAAAGTTAATTACAAATAATTTAATTAAAAATGAAATTATATTTTTCTCTGATGCAACAAGTGCACAGAATAGGAACTGGACAGTTTTAAAATTTTTATCTTTTATAGCTATTAAATATAATTTAAATATTAAACATATTTTCCCAGTCAGAGGTCATTCATTTAATATATGTGATTCAAATTTTTCATTATTAGGACGAAAAATTAAAAAAATTGAATTAATTGAAACACCTCAAGATTATGTTAATTATTTAAAAATATCACAAAAATTTATTGTTTCAAAAATAGATATTTTTAATTATGAAGATTTTTTAAATGAATATTTTGTTAGAAATAGTAATATTATGATTTCAAAAGGTGTTGTTTTTCAATATAAACCTGATGGTTCAATAATTTTTTGTGATAATTATGATAATATTAACGAAAAATTATTTTATGCAATTAAATGTGATGATATAGATAATAAAGTTGATATAGTTGATATTATATCAATTTTTAAAAATTTAGTTATAACAGATCATTATATTATTAAAAATATAGGTATAAGTGATAAGAAAAGAGCTGATATAAATTCTTTGCTCAAATATATTTCACCTGATAATAAAGTATATTTTGAAACTTTTTTAAATCAAATTAAAAGTATTGATTGTGAATATTGTAGTGATTCTGAATGAATATTTAATTTTAAAAATTGTTTTATTCATTTAATTTATATGCAAACAAATATATTTAATAAACAAAAGTAATGATATTATTAAGGATATGATTAACGCATTTATTGAATTTCCCAAACCATTGATTGGTGCCGTAAATGGACCGGCTATTGGTATCGGCACAACTATATTGGCACTAATGGATACATTAGTGGCCAACGATAGGCTATTTTACACATTTTTACTGTTATTATCACTGGACATAACTGCCGAAGCGTGCAATAGTTATACGTTTCCCCGCCTAATGGGCGGGTCATTGGTGGCCGATATGTTAATGTTTAACTGCAAACTGACGGCTCCCGAGGCTCTCAACTGTGGTTGAGATCTCAAAGATGTTGTCCATTAATTTAAAAACTTCAGGCTTATTGTCGTTGCTTATTGTTTTAACTCCGTCTATTTGGTACTTTTTAGTATTATAATTATGTCACGTGAAGTCCCCTTTTTCGAGAATATCAATCAATTATTGTTGTTTTTTGGTTTAAAAAAAAAAATTTACGCCAAATATTTTAACCATTAATTCATTTATCAATTTATAACTATCTCTCGTTTTTTTCTGATAATGATTTTCTAGTAGTTTTCACACAAAACTAATGATTCATTTGAGTTATTTTTTCACACGTTTTACAGGAATTTATTATAAAAAAAATTTTACTACTATTTTGCAATTTTAAACATAACTTGATAAATTATCAATGATAATTATTATAATAATAGTTTTTCTATACATTAAGTGTTTTGCATAAATGGTTACATTGTGTGAATGGTTTTTATTTTTTTTTATTAAATAAAAAACTTTACCATTAATTGATAGCCACTACTGTTTTAACGATTGTATTTCTTTATTAAGTTAATAAATATTAACTTTTACGACAATTAATTAACTATTTAAATGTTTATTGTACAAAAATTAACAACTTTTCATTTTTTTACATCAATTATAGTATTGTTAATATATTTAATATTATAGTTAAATAACATTTGCAGTATATAATCAATTTTGCCATATATTTAGTTATTTAAAATAAATATAATAATTAAATTGTTTTAAAGGTTAGCACACTGTCCTTAAAAAAAGGTCTGGTACTCAACACAATTGTAAAATAACTTTTAAAAATAGTTGTGGTTATTATTTATATATTTGATTTATGTATTTAACAACAACTATGTATTTGTTTCTTAACATTTCCAATACAATAGTTATTTGAAAATATTTTTCTCACCGATAAGACAATAGGAAAGTATTTATATTAAAAAAAAACTTTTTGTTTTTTAATTTCTTTGGTAAGCAACTTGATGTCCAAAAAAAACAAATAACAAAATATATACAAAACTATTGCAATAAAATTGTTATTAAATGCAAACTAAACTAGTTGTTAGTTACTGTCATTTATTATAACCAGAGACAATTAAAACAAGAATGTTAAATTATATAACAAATAATCATAATTATTGAATAGTATTATCATAAGCATGTTTTAAAAATATAATATATCAGTTACAAATTAGTTTATTCACCCTTGTAATGTCTAGATATTTATTTTATTTTATTTGCATTGCATTGCATAATATAATTTATATGATTTTGGCAATTATGTGATATAATAAAAAGTAATAATAATAATAATAATAATAATAATATTAATATTGTTCATAAATTGTAATCCAATATATAAGTGTAATACCCGTGTAATAACACAATGATTTAACAATGTTTTTATAATTTAAGTTTTAATATGATTTAACCAAACAAATGATTTTATTATCCAAAACCACTCGTTAATCAAAACTAT
>JAQIWK010000757.1:0-13618 GCA_034695265.1 Dissorhina ornata | reverse complement strand
ACCCAAACCCACGTCCATATATCGCCAATACCGCCACCACCTCCACCCCCTCCTGGGGGCACATACTTCACACACTGGCCACCATTATGCGGGTCCTCCACAAAACCGTCCCGACAAACGCACTGACTATCCGTCTCATTACAACGTCGATCAATATCGTGAAACGATGAACAGTTCATTTTTTGCAAGGTACAATTATACCATGTACAATCTTGGTTAAGCTGGCTAAAATAGTAGTTAGGGCGGCAATAACACGATCGATTCACACATACAGTTAAATTATTAACGCACAGCATTGTCGACGAGCAATAGGCCTGCACTTTAGTATCGTCGCCTAATTCCTTGAGCGTGGGGTCCGTCGTTAGTGAATGGACCCAAACAACAAATAAACTTAATATGATTTTTAATGAAAATTCTTTTGTAATATATTTCAAAATCATTTTCTTTATATTAAAACTATTTTTATTTTAAGTAAAAATATTAATTTATTATTTAATATGTTTTACAAAAAAATAATTTAATTTAATTAGACAATGGCTTAAGTGATATATAAAGTATAATATATGAAATTATATTGTATTTCAAGTATTTAGTATCTATATCTTGCTAATTATTTAATTGTTTATTGATGTAATACTCGAGTGTTTACCCGGTTTAGTGATTTTATTTATCAATTACTGTTTTTAGTTAACTATGGTAACTCATTAAAACATATAATTGATTTCTTTATAATATAATTAATAATTTGTTTTAACTAAAATAATATAAATTATTATATAAAGGGTAGTAAATAATATAATCAAAACTATTAAATTAATTAAATTAATTAAACAATTTATTTATAACTTAAAAACAAATCAAACAAATATTTATTACAAAAATTTTAAATAAAAATTATATAATTATTAATTAAAGCATAGTTTATTATAGAATTACAAAACATCACAATTTTACAAAAGTAATTAAAATTTTTATAAATTTTTAATTAAACTTAAATAAAGTAGATATTTATATAAAAATTACATTTTTGGTTGCATTTGTACCCCATTTTGAACCGTGAAATAATTAGGCGGCGGGTCATAGGCCGGGGCCGGACCTCCGCCACTGTATGCCAACGGGTGGTTCAAAAACATATGGTTAGGCGTACTTCGGGTGGCGGCCACTCTTTGACGCCGTCTACGATTACGGACACACAAACCAATACAAGTGCATAGTATTACAGGTATCACCACAAATATCCAGGCCCAATACCAAAAACCATCAAAATTATCGAAATCGTAATAATAATAATCCGGGTCATATCTCTATTAAATATTTATTTATTAACAATTAAAAAAAACAATTGTATTATTTTAAAATACAGATTGTGTAATAAACCTTAAACTTTATATTAAACAATAGTTTATATCAGTTACCATAGTAACTAACGCATACTATTGTATGACGTAAGATCGGGTAATCATAAGACATACTGTATGACTTAATTTAATTAAAAAATCAAAAACAATCTTGATACTATAAATTCAATTATAAAATTTAAATTTAAATTTAAATAACTTACACAAACATGACCATGCGAATAGTACTCGCTATAACCAGGCTCACATTCACATTCGTTATTAAGACATTCTCTAAAACGATCGTGCTTGGTTGAACAATATAACTTGGTGGTTGTATTTAGTGAGCAATGAAATTTTTCGCATGAATTTGTCAGGTTGCTAAATAAATAATTAGGCGCACAATAACATTTACGGTGCAAGCATACACTGTTATTGTATCCTGCACATTTCTTTGAATGACATGATTTATTTGAAATCACATAATCAGTTGGCTGCCACGCTTGGTGATCATGATCATGGTAATGGTGATGATGGTTAGACTTATTATAGTCTTTACCATGATTATTATAATCTTCATCATCATAATCACTTTGATCAAGATCACTATTGTGACTATAAACTGTTGAATAACAAATATTAAGACATATAAAAGTTAACAATGTCAATTTTGTTGACTCCATATTCTATTACATGTATTTATTACCAAGTACATTAGGTTTATATAATAATTATTGTTAGTAATATTTTATAATACATTAATTTATAGTCAATACTATTGTTTTAATCAATAATAAAACTTAATAGGATTTACAAAATTAATTATTTATTTACTGATTAGATTATATTTATTTGAGATAAATTACAATAGTAAAAAACAATTGATATTTTAAAAGGTTTAATTTAAGTAAATAAAGGTAATTACAATATTTCAATAAATTTTATAATAAAATATACAAATTTTAAAACTTGATAAATAAATAAATATCCAATAAAATTAATTTGCAATTTTTACAACTTATATTTCAAATTTTATACATTAATCTAGATTAACTTATAAAGTTAATCATCTAAAAATATTACCATGTAACTATTTTATATAGTATGTTTTTCATATACATGTTGAGGCTCTTGATGATTTATATTGTTTACAGAGGGACCAGGTATATTATGACCATCATGCTCATGACGTGACCCATTAGCTGGGTAACTTTCTATTACAATTGATTCATCAATATCCGAATAAGGAGGTGGTTGTGTGTAATCTTGAACATTAGGCGGGTATTGTTGATTAAAAAATGTAGGTGGATGATTGAACGGTGGTCTAGGTGGGCCAAATATTTCAGGATTTAAGTTATCTTGATAAAATAGATTATCATGATCATTTGTGGGTGGAAATTGGCCTGGATATGCATTATGGGGACCGGCAAATGGTGCATGACCTCTGCCTCGGCCCCCACCCCGGCCCCGATGTCCCCTTGGAAATGGTGGGTAATTATGAAATGAATGCACTCTGGGATCAAAATAGGGACCACCAATAGGATTCATAAGGTCTTCGGGTGGGTTCGTAAAGCTAGTAGCAACTCTATTATCCTGGTCAACATTTAACGGATAGTTAGCCGGGTGATTGACAGGTGCTGTAAATTGTTGGCGAGGATATACGGTAGTAGTTATAGATTGTGTTGGTGTTGTAGTACTACTAATACTAGTTCTGGTAGTATTTGGTTGTAATGTTACATCAATGGGATGTTCTGTTGGGGCTGTTATAGTAGTAACCTGTGGGCCGGTACGCTCCGACTGTTTTGATAGCAATCGTTGCCGCCGACCTCGTATACAAATGCCAATACATATAAACACAACGCATGGCACTACTATTACTGACCACATCCAGCTCCATATATTATCATCATCCTTATCAGGGTAATGGGTTGGAACGCTTTTAGGTATCTACATGTATTAAATTTGAAAAATAAAAATTACATTAAATTTATTTAATAAATTTAAATTAATTTTATAAACAATTTTATTTTGATTGAAGAAAAAAAGAAAGAAAGAGAGAGAAAGAGAGAGATAATTAATTAAACTAACACATTTGTATCCATTCATTACAGCAGGTTCATAACCATCATTACAATAGCAATTAGTATGTCCACAATAACGATCAGGATCATGTTGTGAGCTACATAATAATTTAGATTGACTATCTTGGCCACATCTATATTGTTCACATTCATGTGTACTATTATTATAAACATAATCGGGTTTACAATAACATTTACCATTCACACAAACACTATTTGCATCTATATTATAACATTCACCATGTTTACATGTTATATTAGCAATAACTATGTCCGTTTGCTGCCAATCTACATTGCTCATTAAATTTTTATAAACACTATCATGGTAATTATTAAATTGTATTTCACAATTAATTAAATTAAAGAAATGAATATTAAGATAAACCAAAAGTAATATTAAAGTTTTTGGTGACATTTTGTTTTTTAAATTGCAATATTACTGGCAATAAAAATAAATTTAATAATAATGACAATGTTATAGTTTTAATCACTTAATATTTATTTGTTACTTGGTAACTATTACTCATAGTAACTAACTAATTGTTTGTAGATACATTTTAATAATTTTATTAACCATTTATTTTATTAATTTAATTTAATAAATTTTAATTTAATTCTTTGAAACTGTTTATTTATGTTATTTAATTTACAAAATATAATTTAGTTATATAAACAATTTTAATTGTTAAGCACCTGTTTAATTATTTTTATAGTTATATTTACACTAAAGTTACGTCTTATGTTTAATTTAAGTAAAGCTGTATTTTTATATTAATTGAATTAATGTTAAATATAAATTTACTTTTTAAATAAATGTAAATTAAAATTTTATTTATAGTTTATTTTGTTTAACTATTATATTAACATTAAAAATTACAAAATTATTCTAGACTAATTCAAAAGTTAGTTATAAAAATTATTAGTGTTTTTCATATACATGTTGAGGCCCTTGGTGATCGGGATTGGTTATAGATGGACCAGGTAAATTGTGACCACCATGCTCATTAACTGGGTAACTTTCTATTATATTTGACTAATCAATATCCGAATAAGGAGGTGGTTGTGAATAATCTTGAACATTAGGCAAGTATTGTTGATCAGTGATTGTAGATGGATGATTAAACGGGGGTCTAGGCGGGCCATATATTCCTGGATGAAAGTTAGCTTGATAAAATAGATCAGCATTATCATTTGTGTGCGGATATTGGTTTGGGTAAGAGTTATGAAAACCGGGAGGTGGTGCATGACCCCTCCCTTGACCTCTACCCCCACCTCTGCCCCGGTGTCCCCTTGGAAACGGTGGAAAATTAGGAAATGAATGCATTCTGGTATCAAAGTAGTGACCACCAGGGTGACTCATATGGCCTGGAGGTGGGGTAGCAAAGCTGGTAGACATATTAGCATGATCCTCAACATTATAGGGATAGTTAGCCGGATAACCAACAGGTGCTGAAAATTGTTGGCGAGGATAGTCGGTAGGCGTAGTAGTTTGTGTTGGTGTTGTAGTACTACTAGTTCTGGTAGTAATTGGTTGTAATGTTAATTCAATGGGACGTTCTGTGGGGGCCGTTGCCGGTACGGTAGTAACCTGTGGTCGGGTATTATCCGTTCGTTTTGCTAATAACCGTTGCCGTCGACGCCGTATACAAATGCCAATACATATAAACACAACGCATGGCACTACTATTACTGACCACATCCAGTGCCATATATAATCACCATCGTCATCATCATTGTAAGTTGGATGTGGATTGCTGGTATATGTCTATAAATAGTAAATTAAAAATTATAAGTAAACTAATTATAATTAGTTTAATAATTTTTTAATTAATTAGAGAGAGAGAGAGAGAGAGAGAGAGATAATTAATTTATTAATTAATTGAACTAACACATTTTTGTCCATTATTTTCATCAGGTATATAATCTTCTTTACAAAGACAACCACCAGGTTTACATTCACGGTATGGATCATGCTGCGAGCTACATAATTTATCTTGATCATTATCATTACATGCATAATATTCACATTGATATGTACGATTATTATAAACATAATCAATTTGACAATAACATTTATAATTCACACAAACTGTATAAGTTGTATAATTCGAACAATCGTTATCCTGGTAACATTTTATATCTACAACTATTCTATCCGTTTGCTGCCAATCTACATTATCATCATTGTAATTATTATATTTTGTTTCACAATTAATTAAATTTAATAAACAAAAAAGCAATAAATAAATATTAGGACAAACAAAAAATGATATTAAAGGTCTTGATGACATTTTGTATTTTTTAATATCAAAAATATTGGTAATGAAATTAAATATAATAATAACAATATTTTAGTTTTAATCAATTTATAATTTAATTTATACTTGATAACTATTACTAATAGTAATTAGCTAATTAATTGTTTGTAGGTGTTTTTAACAACTCTATTAATTATTTTTATCAATTTAATTTAACTTAATTCTATTAAACTTTGTTATTGTATGTTTATAATCTAAAATGTATAATAAAAAATATATAATCTAAATAAATAAATAATTTTAAGTAAATAATAATTATTTTTAAAAATAATTCTCATTTTTATTACTATGTTTTAATTTATAATTTGATTTTTTAGAATAAAAAGGGTCAATGGAATTTTTATTTAAATTTCTATTTAAAAGTAAATTTATATAAAATAATTTAATTTTAAAAATCTATTTGCCTAGTTCAAGTGTTTAATAAACTAGAGATTACCAAGCTTGTCAAACTATCATGAGACTTTAGCATTGATTTTGATTTGTTGTAGTGTAATAATTGTTATGGGTAATAATCAATTAAATAAATGCATTGTCAGAATAATACTTTTATTTTATTGAATATATTTTTTTGACAAATAAAATACTCAACATAAGTTTAATTACATAAGAAATAAATTAAACTTTATAATTGTTGATTTAAACTTAATGTATTAATACTTTCAATGGCTCCCCATGGTAATTATCAGTTTAATACCAAGTTTTAGAAAAAAATTTGAATGTCAAAATTATATAAATTATATATTTAATATTAAAATATTATTTTTACTATATTAAAAAATTAACTAACAAAAAAAAAAGTTTTATAGATTAATTATAGCTTTATCAAACTAACAGAAAGTCAGTTATAAAAATAGTTAATAATTTATAGATGTAATTCAATTTGAAACTATTTTTTCAAAACTATTTATAATCAAACAAAAATTTAAAAACTAAAAACTTTTTAAAAATAAAAATATTAAATTTAAAAATAAATTAAATATAATTTAGTTAATAGTGATATTGATATTATGCCGTGATGGCATTTGTTGCTGTCCAGGTACTTGTTGTTGTTCTTGGTAATAAGGGTTAGTCGGATAATTGGTATAATCAGGGCTAACTGGACAACTAGGCTGTGCTGATTGGGTTACTACAGTTGGCTTAGCTCTTAACCTACGGCGGTGTCTAATATATTGCGATATACCTATAGCCGCAACCACTGGTATAACTATGAAAACCCAAACCCAGGTCCACACCGATACCTTGTTATCCGATTTACATTGTTGTCCGTTTGAATAATCAGGGTTATAATCATCTTGACAAACGCACTTTCCATATGAGCAATGTCTATTAAAATCACCATTTTCATGGCATTCAGTATCGTAAATACATGATCTAGGTTGACAAATTTTATGTACATCCGACTCTAGTTCTTGGTGATAATCTGGTTTACAATAGCAAGCACAGTCCATACAAACCATGTTATTTAAACTGATACAGTTTGAATCACAATTTGATTTAACTTGCTTTAATTGAATCTTATTTAATTGGCTGTTCACTTCATATACACTCTTGAAAGTAATGAAAACAACAAGCACAATTACATTGAAACAATTAAACATTTTTTGATTTAAAATCTAAATTTAATTATTAAAATTTTATATATTAAAAATGTATCAATTAACTTATATATTTTTGGCAATAATCAAAATAAGCATAAATCTATATAATAATAAACTTGCCTTGTTAATTTTTAAAAAGTATTTTAATTTAATCTTATTATTAATTATAATTTATAGCTATAACTATTGGAAACCCTTGTCTAAACAGTTTATAAAATAATTATTTATTAGTCATCTAGTTAATTAAATTATGTAAGTATTTTATAACTATTAATTAATAATACTATTAAATAAGTAATTTAAAATTCTATTAACTTTTAAATGTAAAATAATTTATTGTAAATTAAATTAATAAATATATTTAAAATATTTATAATTAAATTATATAAATAATTAAAAAACTAATTATAAATTTAATTTAAATTAAAAATCTAATTATTAATTTTTCAAATAACATCTTGTTAATATTGATAAACAACATTTTGTTGTCCAGGCATTTGTTGTTGTTGTTGTTGTGGGTGTGGGTAAGGGTTAGCCGGGTAATTGGCATAATACTGGCCGGCAGTGCTAACTGGATAACTAGGCGGTGCCGTCACGTAATGGGTTGGCGGCGACTGTATAACCACAGTTGGCTGAGCTCTCAACATACGGCGGCGTCTAATACATAGGGATATACCGATAGCCGCCACCACTGGTATGACTATGAATACCCAAACCCAGGCCCACACCGAAGTATCGGATGAATAATAATGATATGATGAACCACTGTATGTACATTTTTGACCATTTGAATAATCAGCATAATAATCAGTATCACAATAACAGTACCCATATGAGCAATGTCGATATAAATCACCATTATCATGGCATTCATAATCAGTATTACATGATTTTGATTTACAAACAATATTCAAATCTGAATCATATTCTTGGTGATAATCGGGTTCACAATAGCAAGCATAGTCCCTACAAACCATATTATTATAGGATTTACATTCCGAGTGACAATAAGCCTTAACTTGCTTCAATTTAGTATCATTTTTATTAGTACTATCTATCCCGTAAACACCTTGGTACGTTAGTAAAACAACAAGCACAATTAAATTAAGACAATTAAACATCTTTTTTTTGTTTAAAATTATAAACTTTAAAATAAATGGCTCTTGATTATCTAAACTTAGTTTTTTAAATGTGTATATTAGGATGTATTTTTTTTATCAATTAACCTTTATAATATTAATCTTGACAATGAAAAAACATAAATCTATTTAATATTATACTGTTAATGTTAATTTTTATAAATTGTTTTATTTTATCTATTTATTTACTAATCCATTGATAATAATAACTATTGGAAACCATTTGGACGTGTATTGTATTATAATTGTGTAAATAGTTTATACAATAACAGTTTATATTAGTCGTCTAGTTAATTATATTATATAAATAATAATTAATTAATAATATTGTTAAATAATTATTAACAAATTATTTTAAAATAAATAATTTATTTAATTTCAATTTCTTATAGATAAATAACTTTTATAGTCAACCATATTGCAAATTGACTAATTAATTAAACTAATTAAGCAAAACATTGTAAAATAATATATATCAGATTAAATAAAATTTGAAAAATTTATAAATTATATTACTTCCTAATTAATTCATAATGTTATAAATTTTTTAATCTAAAATAATTTACTTTAATTTAGAAATTTATTAATTTAATATATTAATTTTTTTATAGAAAAACATAAATACTTAAATTTACAATAGTTACTATATTTTAAACTAACACAATTAATAGTTTTTAAAATTTCATCTAGTTAATATTGATAAACAATATGTTGTTGTTGCCCAGGCATTATTGTGATTGAGTGTAATGATGTTTATTGCATAAAACGTTTTTATCTGTATCCCAACTTGTACACATACTTGCCTAAAAATATTTTATCAATTTAAATTACTAATAATTTACCATGGGAATTCCAAGACCAAAAATATTCTAAACGTGGATATCGGACTTGTGGATAATTAAACGATGTAGACGATGTATAGGATGTAGATGGTATATGATTGAGTGGGGTCAATTCACCATCTAGAGTTGGTGGATTTTCTTTCATACATCGAAGTATGTAAATAGCGGCCACCACTGGTACGACTATGAATATCCATACACAGGTCCACACTAATACCGTATTATCCGATGAATCATCAGGTGAACCACTATATTTACATTTTTGACCATTTGAATAATCAGGCTTATAATTTGTGTCACAATAACACGACCCATTTGAGCAATGTCGATTATAATCACCATTTTCAGTGCAATCGCTATCCAATTTACATGATCTTGATTTACAAACAATGTTGTAATGTGAATCATATTCTTGGCGATAGTCTGGTTCGCAATAACATGAATTATCTATACAAACCTTATATTTTTTGCTTGCTACAATCAGATCCACAAGACCAACTAACTTTCTTTAATTTTGTATCATTTTTATAATTATCAAATCCATAAATTAGCTGGGCACTTATGAAAACAACAAGCACAATTAAACTATAATGATTCAACATCTTTTAATTTAAATGAATTTTAACTTTAAATTAAAAGGTTGTGCCGGGTTAAAATAAAAGGTTTAAATAAAAGGTTAAAATACAAGAATTGAGTTTCAAGTATTTATATATTATATATAAATATTAATATAATCAAGGTGTATTATCAAGTTATTACCTATCAAATTTTAAAAGCTATTTTGTTTTATTTTTTTATTCAATAATTTATTGATTATAATAACTAAAATGAAAGTTCTTAGCGCAAATGAAATATTCCGCTTCAAAACATAGCTAGCTTATCATAAGTTTTAAAAAATCCAAATATAATTCAATTATTAATACTAGCAAGGTAAAACTTAATAGGTAAATAAAATTAAATGTCAATGATCAAAAACTTAATGCTAAAAAATTAGTAATAAAGTTTGTGTAAGTTTTATAAACTATTGTAACCTAACAATATTTTTTGTGGGAAACTTGAAATGCGCTAAGAATTTTCATTTTAATAATAACTATTGGAAACCAGTTGGTTATGAATTGCATTATAATTGTGTAAATAATTTATAAAATAATAATTAATATTAGTCATCCAGTATATCATGTTATCAATATTACTGGTATATATTTTTATAATAATAATTAATTCACAATACTATTAAAAAATTATTAACAAGTTACTTTTAAAATAAATAATGAAATATTTAATATATCAATAATTAATAATTTATTTATATAAATTGCACATTAGATAACTTATAAAGTTATAAAATAAATTGTAATTTATAAATTTATTTATTTGAGAAATTAAAAGTTTTTACAATTATATTATAAAAATAGATATTCAAAAATAACATAATAAATTATATATTTTAATTTAATACTCAAAATATTATATTTCCCAAAAACAACACCTTGTTAATATTGATAAACAACATGTTGTTGTTGCTGTTGTTGTCCAGGCATTTGTTGTTGTGATTGGGGGTAAGGGTTAGCCGGATAAGCGGTATAACCGGGCGGTTGTGCCATATAATGGGTCGGCTGTTGTATAGTAACCACAGTTGGCTGAGCTCTCATCATACGGCGGCGTCTAATACATAGGGATATACCGATGGCTGCCACCACTGGTATGACAATGAATACCCAAACCCAAGTC
Source organism: Dissorhina ornata (assembly GCA_034695265.1). Lineage (NCBI taxonomy): Eukaryota > Metazoa > Arthropoda > Arachnida > Sarcoptiformes > Oppiidae > Dissorhina > Dissorhina ornata. Next base: position 2,572 of record JAQIWK010000757.1, on the reverse strand, counting down.
CATATACTGACCGAATCACGGGTACATTTTTGACCATTTGAATAATCAGGGTAATAATTAGCATCACAACTGCAAAATCCATTTGAGCAGTGTCGATTATAATCACCATTTTGCCAGCATTTACTATCCAATGTACACGTGTCAATTTCACATATATATTTACCAGCTGAATATTTTTGGTAATAATCGGGTTCACAATAGCAAGTATAGTCTATGCAAACCATATTATTATAGGATTTACATTCCGAGTCACAATAGGCTTTAATCGAGGATTTCAATTTTGTATCATTTTTATTTGTACTATCTAACCCATAAACACCTTGGTACGTTAGTAAAACAACAAGTACAACAAAATTATAATAATTTAACATTATTTAATTTAAAGATTTAAAAAATAAAGTTATTGAAAATAATTTATAAATTATAAAACTAATTTCTACGATGTATAACTTTTTAATAAATTTTTATTAACCTTTTTACAATTAATCTATCCCTATAAATAATACCATGAAACTATTTAATGTTTCAATTGAATTGTTAATAAAATTTATTTAGTTTTATCTTTATAAGTTTATTGTATTAATCAATTGATAACAATAACTATTGGATACCATTTAGTTATTTAGTATTTCATTATAATTGTGTAATTAATGGGTGTTATAATAATTTGTATTAATCACACGGTTCATAATCTATATTGTAATTTATAATTTTTTTTAAATAATAAAATTATCAAAGTTATCTTATTTATATAATGTTTTTTTGCGTATAAGATTAACAAGATTTATAAACATTGTAAATAATAAATTATTATTTAAATATTATACAATATATTTATAATAAATTAATTTTGGTTTTTTTTATATAAATAACTAAAACTATAGTAAAATATTTTAGTAAAATATTATAATAGATAATGAATTTAATTATTTCTTTAAAAATTTACATTTCACAAAGTTATATCAAATAGATATTTGAAAATAAAAATAGTTAATAATTTAACATAAAATTATAACAATATTTGTAATGAATATTTCAAAAAAATATATTTAATTAAATTAATATTGAGGCATTTTTTGTTGTGGTTGAGTGTAAGGATGACCAGGGTAATTGGTATAATACTGGCCGGAGAGGCTAACTGGATAACTAGGCGGTGATGGCATGTAATGGGTTGGCTGTGATTGTATAGTAACCACAATTGGATGAGCTCTTAACATACGGCGGCGTCTAATACATAGGGATATACCTATAGCTGCGACCACTGGTATAACTATGAATACCCAAACCCAGGCCCACACCGTAGTATCCGATGAATAATAATGATGGGGTGAAACATATTTGCATTCAAGTCCATTTGATTGATCAGGGTAAAAATTATCTCTACAATTGCAGTGCCCAGCTAAGCATTGTCGATTTAAATCACCATTTTGACGGCAATCACTATTTTCAGTACATGATTTATATTTACAAATATATTGTAAGTTTAAATCTTGTTCTTGGTGATAACCTGGTGCACAATAACAAACTTGATTCATACAAACCATATGATTTATGATATTACAATTGATATCACACCATGATTTAATCATCATTAATTTAGTATCATTTTTATTATTATTACTATCTAATCCATAAACATCTTGGTACATTATTAAAACAACCAGAACAATTAAACTACAAATATTAAACATAATTACTGTAAAATACTTTAAAATAAAGTTATTAATATTAGTTTATAAATTATAAAACTAGTTTATACAATGTATAATACTTTTCATCTAGTACCTTTTTTACAATTAATCTATCCTGATAAATTTTATAAAATTATTAAATGTTTTAATAGAAAAGTTAATAAAATTTATTTTGTTTGTTTATTGATAATAATAACTATTGAAAACTATTTGGTTATTTATTATTACATTATAATTGTGCAATTAATTAGTATCATAGTAATTTATGTTATATATATATTATATTTTATAATTTATATATAATAATAACCAGTAATAAAACAATCAAAGTTTTGTCATTTATATAATGTGTTTGTATAAGATTAACAATATTTATAAATATTGTATAATTTATGAAACATTTATTAGATATTTTATTATATTTTAAAGTTAACAATGTCTAATTTATATTACCAGTTTATTAACGTTTCATAAACTGTAGTTAAAAAATTGGTGTGAATTAACCTATTACTTAAATTTTTTGTTTAAACTATATGGGATAAAACGGCCGAAGCGTTTTTTAAATATTTTCATTAAAAACTTGTTAACTAAATTATATTTTAAAAATACCAAAATTGGTTCTGGGTAAAAAATTTATTGTTTAAAAATCTGGTTGACCTCAAATAGCAAGCGATTTGGTTTTTACTATTATTTTAGTGGTTTTTAGACTTGTAATACAAGCTTGTAATGCAATAAATAGTTTGAATTATTATATGAATAGCTGTTTTAATTATGTAATAGTTTTATTACAAATTAATAAATATATTAAATATCTTTAATCAATTATTATATAACAATTTTTAAATATATTAATTTTTAATAACTTTTTATAAATATATAGT
>JAQIWK010000756.1:0-13620 GCA_034695265.1 Dissorhina ornata | reverse complement strand
GAGAGAGAGAGAGAGAGAGAGAGAGAGAGAGAGAGAGAGAGAAAGAGATGAAGCAATACTCAAATCTCATTATATCTGAAAATTAACAAAACGAATAGAAAAGACTAAAAACATTCAAATGACTAGAAATGAGAGAAAACTCTTTTGGCATTCAAGTGAACATCAAAATGTAATGAAAGAAAATCAAATAAGTAGACAAAATACGCAAATTTTTCTGTCTTATTAAATACAATATAAACTCTATGTATAAAATAATTTAAATGCCAAATAAGTTATTCAGTTTATTTGCAATCAAATGTTACCACCAAAAGAAAAAGTACAACCAAATAAAAAAAGCAAACATTATATTGCTTTTGAAGCCAAACATCTCTTTTACTTTCTATCTGTTTGGGCACTCAATTCATCACTAAATCGCTAATCAAAAGATGTATCGCTTTTTTATATAATATATATAATTTCGCGATAATATAATAAAAAAGGACAAAATAACGGTCTTAAAGGCAATCAATAAAAACAGGAAATTGATTTTAACGTTCAGTTCATAACTTAAATGGCCATTGAATTATACTCTCAAAAATATAACATTTAACTTTCAAATAAAAGTAAATCCTAAACCATAATGTTATTAACATTTTATTCAGATATTTATTTCAATATAAAAGTTCATTCAATTCAAAGCAAATCTAAAGTCAAATAATAAGTAAATAATATATTAAATTCAAATCCGTATCAAAGGTTTGTCAATCACTGTATACTTTTTTTTGAATACAAAATAAAATCCAATAAATTATTATAAATATAACAAAACCTTTTATTAATATTAAGCTGTTCAATTTAGTCTGAATAAATTCAAACAAGCAAAAAATAAAAATCCATTAAATTTAATATTCATAATGTAAATCAATTTATAACTATTAAATTATTCATCCTTATCTCCCTATATGTTACTTAAAATTTAAAAATATTAATTTAATTAAATATATTTAACAATTAAATTTAATTGAATACTCCAATATATAGTAAAATTCATTATTTAATAAATTATATAAATGTCATATTATAAATAAATGCGCTATCAAAATTAATTAATCAATGTATATTTATGAATACCATTTTTATTAACTTTGTAATATTGTTAATAAAATTAATTATATTTATAAATTATTAAATGTAAATACAAAATTTAAATATTTAACAAATATTTGTTTATTAGTTTAAAACTTTTTAAATTACAATAATTTTTAGTCTATAAACACTATTTATACTTATTAAAATTAAATATATTGAATACATGAAAATTAATTATTAACATTAAAAATAATTAAATATAAAAATAAACTCTCAAAGTATCCTACGTTTAAATGTGATTAAAATCAAATTAATTTAAATAATTTAGTAATATTTGGAAAAATAACTCAAATAATACAACAGTTTTATTGTAAACGAGACAAAAAATGTTTGTTTTTAACACAAAAAACATAAAAAATAACGATTGAATACAAAAATATATATAAATTGCTATCAAATCGATAGCTTAAAGTTTAAACAACTTTCTAATAAATGCAATTTTATATTGAAAGTGCATTATGTTTGGCGTGTTTTTCTATGAAATGAAAAAATAAAACATAAGTAAATAAAAGTATATATCGATTGAATAGATATTTTTTGGTATTTTATTTAATATGAAAATAAATTTAATGCCAAAAAATAAACCAAAATTAGTGTCAAAATTCATTAGACATATAATTGAAGAAAATACATGATTAAGCAAATCATGCAAAATGCTATTCAAGCAAAATAACAAAACCATAAAAATTTGAAAATTTAAATAACAATTTTTCAAATAACCATTGATATGACAAATACACTGCAAATAATACATTTATATAATAAAAAAGATGATTGAATGCAGTAATAGATTATATAAAACATGATAAATGATTACAAAAGAAATATTTCAAATTATTGTGTGAAAAAATAAATATGAAATACATTTTAACCAAAAATATATTTAATATCACGTTTTTGTGACCAAATATGTGCTTTAATTCACACACAAACACATTATATTATATTGTATTGATTTTAATCTCATTTTAAGCAACACTTTGTTATATTTTTATTTTAAAAATATTTCTCTTTTATATTTGCATTCATTGTCACAATTGGTCTGTAAATATATGTTACAAATTATTATTAAAAATATTAAAACATTTATCCCAAAAAAATATATAAAATTTTTAATAATAAAAATATTTAATATAATTTCTAAAATTTTTCAAATTGCTTTAAATTTTTATAAAAACATCCAAAATCTCAATATCATAGTCATTGTCTTTGAAAATAAGTCTAACTTTTGATGACTTTTATGAGCAAATGGTAAAAATATTTTGCACAACAAAGCTATAAAATTGAACTCAAATTCTCATTACATTATTTGAAATCAAAATAATTCAATCAAATAATTGAAAGAGAAATTCAATGAAAACAATATAACAATAAATAGGAATAAAAGAGCGAATCAAACGTTAAAATAATAGATAAAATTCAATTCAAAGCTTAAAACATATAAATTGAATGCAGAGAGTGAGTGAGTGAGCGAGTGTGTGAGAGAGAGAGAGAGAGAGAGAGAGAGAGAGAGAGAGAGAGCAAAAACCAAAATTGAATTTCTCAAATATTGTATTAAAAAACAAAAATAACAAAAAATAGTTTAATATAAAATTACAGATATTAAAAAAACCTTTTCTCAAAACTAATTTTACAGATAATAGTGAAAAGTAGTGACAAAAATAAACAAAATATAAAATTTCATTGAGACCTGAATTATACGATTTATGATGGACTTCAAGTGCTGTGGTGTCCAACAGCAGCATATGTTGGGATAATAAACGCATTTTGACATTAAAATCAATTTATTTGTTGTTTATTTAGTAATACACTTAATGGACAATAAATGAAATATAATTATATTTGACACAACAAAATACAAAATACTGTTATTGATATTAAAACCAATTCATAGTGACTTATGAAAGCATAAGCAATACAACCATATAGTAGTATCAAATACTTTGTTTAATTTAAATTATATTCAATTACTTATATTAAAATTTTTCATTTAATTCAAAATAGTTTGAATGGCTTCAATGAATTTTATATAATAATAAAATTAATGTCTTTAAATAAATTGTTAACTAAATAAATATATTTTTTAAAAATCACTTTTAAACCAAAAATAAAGTTAAAAACTTAAATTAAATATAAAACAGTTGACAATTAAATGTGTTAATGAAATTGAAAACTAATTTTATCGATAGTAAGTGTATGGCACCTAAAAAATGTCTTAATTTAAAAAAAAAACAATATGTCATTGAATTTTGCAATTTTATTGAATAAATATATTTTGACAAAAAAATTGTCACAAAATTAAGAGACAATAATATTAATATATTTATGTTTTTTTTAAATACAGAGAATATATTAATAGACTATTTTATTTATTTTTGAAAAAAATCATAATTACAAGTAAAATAAGTGTTAATAATTATAATTGTATTGAAATTTAATTGTAAAAAAAACTTTTTCGGGTCAAGAATTACATAAATATTTAATTAATAAAATGCTAAAATCAAGACATTATTCATGTTGTATAGCATTTATATTACATTATTTAAACTCATTTATCGATTTTTTCATAACTTAAACATTACATTTGTATCTCATTTGAAGTCTATTTTTACGGATTGTAATCATAAAACAAAAATAAAACAAAACTAACAAAACAAATGTTCATTTCGTGTACTTCATAATAAAAAGACATCAAAAAAATATATTGAATACAAATTTTTGTTTTATATAAAATTCAATTCAAGTCAAGTCATCTCTCTCTCTCTCTCTCTCTCTCTCTCTCTCTCTCTATCCCTCCCTCTCTGATGAATGAAATATCCAAATGAGTTGTCATTCAATGGTGTGATATATTACTATGTAATCCCATTCCGGGACTTATTTTTAGACCATTCATTCAAATCTAAATATATTTTTAGTTTACATTTATTAAAACAATATATGATATATTCAAACATACATTGGACTCAAAATCTTATCTATAAAATTATTTATAATTTATTATTAGTATTATTACATAACTTATACGTAAGACAATACACTATAAGGGCTTATCTTATATTATAAATGACAATATTTGTCTGTTAAATGAGATGTCAATATATATTTGTGTGCATTAATTGGATAGCTTGCTTAATTGTTTGCACATATAACCTAGCACCATTTATTTATTTATCCATTTTATACACTTTAATTGAAAGCCAATATAAATAATTAACAATTAATTAGTTAATTAAATAATCAATCATTTGTCAAAAATCAATAATAATAATTAATGTAATTACTAATGCCATTGATTTTATTCAAACAATTTTTTAATGTCTAAAACGGTTTTAAAGGTATTTCACAATTGGCTTCAAAAGTGTAATAATAGTTAATATTTAATACAAAATAAAATAAACCATAAAAATTAGTCATATCTTATAATTTATAATCTCAAAAGTAATGGTAAAAATAATAAATGATTAAATATATAATACAAATTGTATTATACAATAAAATTAAAGGTTTTATTTGTTTGTATGTATAGTTTGGTTGACAATAAAAACATATAAAATGCATTTCAATTGAATAACAATTCACACAAAACCTATTGAATAGTGATTTGCAATAAAATTATAATTAAAGTAATATTACAATTCATTATTCAATAGGTTTTTACAAAAGTTTTAAAAAATTGTATATTATTTGTGACTCAATGAACAAAATTAATTGATTGTTATTATTGTCAATAAAATGTAAAATAAATTGATTTATAAATAACTAGTAAAAAAATAAACCAAACTTTTGTTATGCAATTGATTTGATAACACATTTTTATAAAGCAAAGCCATTGGTATAATTAGCTACTTTGTAATATTTGATAATAAAATGCTAATCAATTTAATTTAAATAATGCAGTGAAAAAATTACATAAAAAACGATTGGACACAAATATATATATATATATAAATTGCTATCAAATCAATAGTTTAAAGTTTAAACAACTTTCTAATAAATGTTTTTATATATTGAAAATACATTATGTTTGCCGTGTTTTTGTATAAAATGACAGAAAAACTTAAGTAAATAAAGTATATATCGATTGAATAGATATTTTTTGGCAATTTATTTAATAAAGAAATGAATTTAATGCCAAAAATTAAGGAAATTTAGTGTCAAAATTCATTAGACATGTAATTAAACAAATATCATGATTAAGCAAATCATGCAAAATGTTATTCAAACAAAATAACAACAAAACCATAAAAATCTGAAAATTTAAATAACAATTTTTCAAATAATCATTGAAATGACAAATTTAACTGCAAATTATGTAAATTTTATAATTTTATTTCAATACAACCAAACATTTTCTCTCTCAATATAATTGGCTCTAAAAAGTAATTTTTGATGATTTTGAAGACCAAATGGTGACAATATTTTACTCAACAAAGCTATCAAATTGTTTTGAAATTAATTTGAAATCAATTTCAATGAAAAACAATATAACAATAAATAGGGAATAAAAGGGACAATCAATCGCTTAAATTATAGTTTAAATTCAATTCAATTTAAAACATAAAAACATGTGAATTGAATGCAGAGAGAGAGAGAGAGAGAGAGAGAGAGAAACTTTCAATTTGAAACTGATTTGTAAATTAATAATAATTGTAAATTTTGTAAATAAAATTTTTGTTTGAATCAAACTTTTTGTTATGCAATTGATTTGATAATACATTTTTATAGCGCAAAGCAATTTAGTTGTGAAAAACACATACAAATTTTAAACAAAATTAAATATATTTATAATAAAAAAAACAAAATTAATTATATATTTAAAAATAAGTTTGAATTCAATTTTATTAATAAAAGGGCTTACCTAACTAGACGTTGTAATTGTCCAGGATAGTTTTGTTTGAACCAAATTATAACAAACAAACAATAAATTGTATACAAATATAAGAGTCAATTGAATTGTATTGTATATTATATAATGAATTGATTGCCGTATTATATAATACCAAACAAAAGTGTTGTTTCAAAACTTGTATTTGAAAAGTGAATGATTAGTCAAAAATATGGTATCAAAATACAGACAAGACTGTAATGAGTGGTCAAATGAATGGTAATAAACTCGGAGACAGTCTTGAAATGTATGGTAAATGTATTGTAGAGGAAGAGTGAGAGACAAGTGCAGCCAAAGTGCAGTCTTTATTGTTGTTGTCTCTGGTGTTGAACAGTAGTGCCAATAGTTGTATTGGTGGTGAATGTGGTGGACAATGTATTTTGAGTTCATATACCATTCAATACTCAATGCATTCAATGCATTGGGATGTGTTGTCTCATACAGAGAGTGTGCTGCAGATGTGTGATGTGTGGGTATGTCTGCCACAGCACAACCTGTTCGCCAATACCTTAATAATGGCGATCATTACTATATCAACGCATAGACATAGACTTTCTGTATATATTTTCTAGACTACATTGGTTTGCATAGCCTGTGGCCCATAGCCTCTCTCTATTCCTCTCCCAAACATAGCATTCCTATTGCAAATCCCATTGTTTTTTATTGCTATCAATTCCCATCATTGACTGTCATCTGTCGATCATATTCCGTGTGATTCTGTGTCTCCCTATGAATATCCAACAGTCAATTGCCTAACCATTGCATACCTGACCTGTCATACAGAATATTTCCGACACTTTATCAAACCTATCCCCTCATCTGAACCTCTCCTAAACCAAAAGTGTAATACACTTTACACTTGATATTCACATTTTAAGTTAAAAACTTTAAATTTAGTTTTTACATTAACTTAACACTACAATAACATACATATAAAATATATTTGATTTTTATTCAAATTTTTAATTTACAATTAATTAATGAATTTCTTTTAAAAATAATTTTTTTCTTTTGATTTCAAATAATTTAAATCAACAGAAATAGAGCCGATGGAGCAAATGAATAGTAGGGATGGGCACACTATGCCTTGACTTTAACTCAATAACCAGTTCGGCAAACGAGAGTTTGTCTGTTTAGAAATAAAAAGTTTTTATTAAAAACATAAAAAATATTTTATAAATTCACATATTTTTTGTATGAATACATAATTCATAGAGTAATTAGTGATTAATGAAGAAAATCTTTATTAATTACCAGATATTGAAGCAAACGATCCGAAAGGAGGCATATCGTAGAAGACGATGGCCTCGATTAATGAGGCGCTTATTTGCGACAATCGCAACGTTCCTCTTAAATAATTCAATAACAGTGTCTTATCTATTGAATCTGTATTGTAATTAAAAGCATTTTAAATCAATCAATCAATCAATGAGTTGGTGTTTGACTTTCATTTTTTTCTACAAAAATAACTTACTTTTAATTCGCTTTTCAATTAGAGATTGAATTGAATCAATGAAATCGGATCTCAATGACAGACACCGTTGTGTGCAAGTGTTGGCGAACTTGATTTGCCATAGACTTAGACTATTGCTTTGTTTGGCAACTTTTGTTAGGCTTATGAGCGGCGATAAAAATTCAAGTCTCTCGTTGGAGGCGCAGTCAAACAGCAACGAACACAACTGGTTCTGAATGACGGACTCTGATTCAATGTCCGATGGGTTTGACAGTAAATACTTTGAAAAAGTCATTACAATCCTATCATTTGAGAACTCAGTTGTTGTGTTAACCTTAAAATTAATGCATATTAGTTTACAGACTTTAAACACAATTTACTAAACGCATACCTTATGAGCCCAACCTTTAACCGCATCTTTCATAACACTTTGTGAGTAAAGACTTTTGAATCCTTTCGGATCCTCACTGTATGGCAAACAACCAGTCTTTTGCTTTACATACAGAACACCGTCTCGTTGTAGGAAACGTCTGAAAAATAGTAATTAAAAAGTTAATACAACGATGTGTTACAACAAACCATTGTCTCACTTAAGATTCTGCCAATTCTTGTCCTTTTCAAACGATATTCTCCAATACCTCTCGTCGTCGACCACTACTTCTTCGAGAAGTTGAAGTTCGGACAGAAAACAAGGAGCCCTTAGTTTCATGATTTCACAGCTTGAGTTATGATTAGCGACAACACAATGCAAGTTCACGTAAACGGCTTTCCCGGTGTCGATGTCCCGCGGAATAACAAGTCGGGGTTCGGCCGCCAAAACATATAAATGACGGAACGCTTGCAAATGATAGCGATTGTCGTTACTGTGAATCGGAAATTTGGGGAAAAACGCTATTATGAGTGCGGCTACCGATTCGGGAGAAGAGCATAACGTTGCCCGACAACCGGCCAAAAACAATAGTCCTAATGCCATATGAATTGCCATATGAGAGCCGTACAACACATATGCCTGATTGAGACGCGATCGCAAGTAACGACAGATTCGCAAAGTTTCCAAATCGCCAGTTCCGGCCATTATGATGGACAACGACACGACTAGTACGTTGAGACACGACTCGATAGTACTACGTCCGGCCTGTTCTGCCAAATTAGTTTTGGTCGACAGTGTAATAAACTTTTGCATGTAATACATGACTGTTTTGGATGCTTTACGATTAGCTGAACCGGCGTACCGAAGTGCCAGAGCGAAACAAGCGCCGCTCACTATATTACAGTAGGCCTGACTCATAGTCTCGTAATCTAACCGATCGCTCATTTCGTTAGCACTTCTTTGAAAAGCATTGTCGGACACAATGGAAGGCATGTGTGATTCGACCCATTCTTTGGACGGTTGAATTGACGACCAGAGTATCAAACCTTTGCAAAGTGTTCGCAATAATATAAAGTCTGGTCTAACCATTTCCAACAGGTGTTGAGTGTCGGGAACTGTAAACCATTGGGCGACCGCTTCGTTGTTAGTGTCGAAGAACATCATTCCTAACGCAAGTGTAGCGCCAGGACTGGTCACATCGGCGTTAATACAGTCGCCTTCTCTTATTTGATAACTGGGAGTCTTATATTTTTCGCGTTGTAGAGCAGTCAACGGTCTCTTGTGTCCGCCCAACATATAGTGACACAACTGGTCAGCCATTGACATGCCTTCAGCAGAAGAGACCAAACCTATCATATCGTTTCCTTTGCCGAGCGTCACGAGACCAAAAGCTAGTCCGGCGGCCAACGCGTAAGATTCGCGATCAATGTAGTGCTCCATTTCAGGACCGGGTGGTCGTCCTATTTCACCTAACATTACTTCGGCGATGTGATGCTGACCACTGCTTTGATACAAAAGTCCTATTCCAAGCACAGCGGCCACCTGTACGATAGGCGGCACATCTAATTCAGTGCTGGTGGGCGGTAGCAGCGCCTCCACATGAATGCTCAACACTTTGACAGCCGACACATCCATAGTGCCCCTCTTGGCGGCCGCTAATCCCAACAGAACTGCCACTCGTGTCAGTTCATTGCCTTTGCATAGATAGTCATGAATACTCATAGTTGATAGACAGGCCAAGTGGCCATTAAGACCAAGAGCAAGTAAGAATCCAGCATGTTCGTGCTGTGCATCACTACTTAGCACTGTGTTGGTCAGCGCCGAACTGCTCTTCGGCCGATTGTATACAATCCAAGACGAGTCGATAATACCGGAAGCGTTTGACGATATTCGGAGACCGGCTGCCACGCCGTTGTGAAACAGTGGCCAAGTGTTCATATTTTGAGGCACTTCTATATGAGACAAGTCAATGGTGTTATTTCTTGGAGGAACTCTTCCAACTAAATTGAGTTTAGGAATGGGAAACGTTTCGGCCACTACTGGCGTATATGACCGCATCGTTAACATCCCACGACCTAATGATAAAGCCATTGTCCGGATACATATTGTATACAAATGGCGCTCTTGTTCTTCAATAAAGTCGTGATCAGTAACGCCAGGCTTTTGTTGAATCGCTATTTTGACCGGTTTTGAAGACATCAACATATGGTATGCCTCTAGTATTCGCTGGTCGTCCGGAAACAATAGTTTGAGAACATCGTAGTCCAGGTATGAGATGCCGTCGTCATCCGGTTCGGTCGAATCGGTCTTTAGTTTAGTCACTGAATATTTAATTGGCTTCTTATATGGCGGCTGAAGAGCCAACAGATCGGGTCGACCAATGAGTTTAAAGCACGAACTGTTCCACTCGTTTGATGGATTGTTACGACAATAGAAAATAGCGTCCCATAAGGGAATGGCCAGTCCGGGCGGGAACTGCTTCAAGTTTTCCTCTTTAATGCCTAACACATCCATAAGAACTATAATTTTTGCAAAAATATTATTCGCTTTTATATCAAATTTACTATTAATTTCTGAATCAACTTTTGAGCCGTTAATTGATAGTAAAACTTTAGATCCGTTTATAAAATCAGTTTCTCTTAAATTGGCAAAGAGTAGTATAAAATTGTAAATATTTTTCGTAGTGTTGGAAATGTATGGAAACAATTGATAGTTAATAGGATTAGACTCTAACAGCAAATTTAAGGTGGCGTTGACCGACGGACACGATTCGGTAAAAAATTGCGGAATGTTTTTACGTATAATATTCATGTCATTGTCGCTGATCCGTGATTCACAACTGATTGAATGACATTTGTCGGGAAAGTCCCGGATATAATGCATTTGATAGTCACTAAGTTTCAGATCGACAGCAAACAGGTATAGAATATCAACAATCATTGAACACAATTCCCAATTAAATTCTAAGAGTTTAAAGTCTTCGTAAACCAAATGCAATGAATAAAGTATTGATGGGATGTATGGAAACAATGTCGACGGATTAATAAGACTACCCTTGGATTCAATTCCTAGACATTCATTATTGGTCTGTGAGTTAAGCCAATTCCAGTCGTCATCGCTTCCCTCTTCTCTATTGAGTTTCATTTTCTTGACAACTTCTGGCGATTGACTCAATGAATGTGAGTTATGATGATTCAAATGTAGACTTTCGACATCGTAGCCAATTAGTGACAAAAGGCATGATTTAAATAAATTCATTTCAGAAACAGTAGTCAACTCTTCAGAATTAGGAGCGTTTCGAAAGCCGTACCATTTGGTCATCAATTGCATACTTGAATCTTTGGGTAAAACTGTCTTCAAAGCACTTAAACACTGCGACACTATATATGATGAACTAAATGGCGGTAAAGCGAATCTATAGAGAGTTGAATCCACACTCTGAACAGTTATGCGTTCTTTAACAGCATCTTTGACGGCATTTATTTTGCCAATAATTGGGTAGTGATTTAGAGATGACACAAATGAACTGTTTTCGTTATCAGATTCAGGTATAACAGGTGAGAGAATCTTAGAATCAGATAAAAATGTCGGATTGAAAATACCGGTCGCGCTGTTTGGCCGACTCGTGGTGGCCAGTGATGAGCGCTTATATGATGGCGACTGATACGATAGGGATCGGCTCGAGAGTGTCGATGACGGCGACAGTAGTAGTGAATTAGTAAATGCCGTACAGAGTGTCGACGGCAAGTGAATAATACTTGTCTTATATAAGCCGCTAAACAAAACTAAATTATTGTTTAAGTCAACGGTGACTATCATGTTGTGAGCGGCCACTGGTTCGGCATCTTTAGCGCTAATTATATTTGTTGAGCAAAATATAAGTTTCTTTCCGTCGTTGCTCTGGTCGAGTCGTATGAGTTTAAGAGTCTGCGATTGACTCATCAATAAACAGATGTATGACTGTCCCATCAGATCCGTTGACATAAATACTTTGGACGCCTTCTCAGTGATGGCTGATTGGGATTCACTCCATATATGTTCGAGTGATAGCTCAGGTATGATGGGCTCTGATATGTCATCGGACAAGAAGTCATAATTTCTATTCTTTAATGGCGTCACTGATTGGGGTGACAAATGAGGACTCATGTAATGCTCTTTAAGGCGAGTAATTTGTGGGCCATTTAAAGATGATGTCTGATTGGCAGATGTTGTGCCAAATGTCCGAAGTGATGGCGAAGCGGGCGATACGGCTATTCGACTGCTTCTCAATGGTGACAAAACTGACGGTGAGGTCGATGTCGACAAACTTCGAGTAATGCTATTCAAAGATGGGTTAAGAGCGCTAGGAGTTGAAGACAGACCTAAAGTGGATGACAATCCCTGTTTGGATGCGCTATGACTTCGACTTCTGAATGGAGAAGACGAAGAGTTTGTTGAGAAAGCGTTTGTTTGATAACTTGATTGTTTACTCGACGGTATAAACGGTGATTCAGAGAATTGAGACTCCAATGAGAGACAATCGTGTAAAGTTGTATTACATGAGTTGGTCACCCATTTGATCTCTTGATCGTTGGCCTCTCGGAGCGCGTATATGATGTGAACGCCGGTAGTCTTGTAGTAAAAGACTAGTAGAGATAGCTCTTCAATGACAGCAACTAAATCTAACTTATCTTCGGCTGTAATGTAACCAATTTGTGGTGACTTAACAGTTAGAGTAGACCGACTCATAATGACTGGTGCTATCTCTTTGAGGGGATGACTTAAGCCGAATATCAGCGGCAAAAACTTGTCATTCACTTCGCTATTCAATGGCATCCTTTCCAACAAAAGACCAAATTTTGTTGAAAATATTTTATTAACCTTTTAATCAAAACAAATATTTAAATAACAAATCAATTAATCTATTATTTAAATACTTGAAACTGAAGAGCAATAGGAAAGTGATCGCCAGTTGTGGTGAATATCTCGAGTGAAATATTATCCAAAATACAAATAGATTTAACGATATTTAGTGTCAACTCATCCCTGAAGTCACACCAAATGGCATCGCAGATCTTGTTCTCAATGGTAAACGTCTTAATCAAGTGAGACAATTGGTTGCCATCACTACGGCTCCAAACGGCCACTCTGTCACTAAAGTATAGCTCTTCTTCGCCTTCGGGACACTCTCTTAATCTCCAGTTTTCGTTCTGAAGACATATCACATCAAAAGTGTTATACAAATCAATAGTAAATGTGTGGACAATAGTTTGAGTGTAAACTTACGGGACAGTTGTCGTGATGTGTTTGAGTCTTAAGAGCCCTAAAGAGGTCACGTGATGGATCAGTCTCGGCACTGGTCCAGAAGGACATGTGATTTAATGGTAATAAACCATTTTGTTTGGGATGTAATGGCATGAGAAGCCGACCGAACGGCTCAAACTCATTGATTGTCTCCAAAATTGATACAATCATTTCGGCGGCAATAGTGTCCGCTACTGTTTGGTCAGAATTGGGATCAATTTCGATGACTTGGATGTAATCACATCTGTATTATCGCTAAACAACTAATTATTGTTTCACTTGTTTTTCGCCAAACTTTCAAAACATTCAACACTTTTGTTGTCAATAAAGAGCTGTCAGTATATAACGTAACTTTAAATTGTGTTATATTTTGTATTTAATAAACAAATTATAATTAAATAAATTATAATTTTATTTAAAGTTTTAAATTATAAATATTTTAATTTCATTTTTCCGTAATTTAATAACTAAATAATAATTAAATATAAATACATTTAATTG
>JAQIWK010000755.1:0-13634 GCA_034695265.1 Dissorhina ornata | reverse complement strand
GACATGTCTTACAATTTGATTGGACGGGTGTATGAACTGTCTTATAGTTACCAATTAATTCAATTGCGATAAGAAATTCAATTAAGATTCAAGACTTACTGTAAATTTTAATGAACAATAATATTTAATTATATAACGGGTTGTAATACTAGTTTTTGTAAAACTTTATATTAAATAAAATTTATTAATCTCATGCACAACAATCGTTAACGGTATCTTCCGGACACTAATAATTATATTTTTAAATTGAAAGTTAAATAAATCAAGTTATTATAAAACATTACTTACTTTTAAAAATCCTAAAAAAATAATTTAAAAAAGAAATTATATAAATAATTACTAAATTAATAATAATTTTAATTAATAATTAATCAATTAATAATAATTTATAATAATACTATTTTTATCAAACAACTTTTCTATTATTTAATTTAAATATCAAATAAATAAATTTAAAAAAATAAATATTTATTTATTTTGTAATTATTATTTTTTGTATTAAAAATATTTATAAACAAAATAAAATTCAATACTAAAAATATGATTTCTATATAAACTGTTTAACACAACAATAAGATAACAAATCTTTAGATATAACCAGAGATAAGCAAGGTTAAAATATAAATAAAATTAGCCAGTCCCGTTTATCCATAAATCGCCATAAAAAATAAATATAAAATAAAAATCAAAACAAAAAACATTGCTTTTCATTAAACACTAGTTATTTAATAAAAATATTTTAATGTTTATATAATTATAAATAAGTTTTGTTTTATAATAAAATTATATATTTTATTTATGTTTGTATGAATTGAATATGGTTATTTCTAATGAGGCTAAACAATAAAATAAAACAAGCAATTTTATTTAATGCAACTTATTTTTTTTTGTATTTTATTTATTAAAACTTTTATTTTGTTTTGTTGTTTAACTTTTAATGCAAATCGTTATTATTATATTTTGATTTTATAACTTTTCAATATTAGATATTATTATAAAATAAAAGTATTATAAAAGAAATATTAAATATAAAACTATACAAAAAACAACAAAATAGTTTTTATATAATAATAACTTTAATACTAATAATAATAATAATCGGAAAATTATTTTTGGTTTTAATAATTTTGTTTATTATTTTTTTATGATATTAAAAACCCATAAGCCTTTTGAATGCGTGAGATATTGCTTTTGTTGTTGTTGTTATTGTTGCTGTTGTTTTACATTAACCATGTAGTTTTTGAATATCTAGCATTTTTTAAATCTAGTATTTTATTCAATACTAAAATAGATAATTGTAAAAATGAGATAGATAATTTTTTTAACCATCAAAAACCACTTTTCAATTTCAATGTAAAGTTATATTACAAGAGATAGAGAGAGAGAGAGAGAGAGAGAGAGAGAGAGAGAGAGAGAGATAGGCTATGATTAGCATAAAAAATATTCAAAATAAGTAGTTTTATTGTCTAAACAATAATGTTTGACTACTTGATGATGATGTTTGTCCTGATTTACATAAAATTATATATAATTTTTTATATTCAAAGTTTGTTTGTTTGTTGCTTGTTACATTTTTTAGGCACACAATTTTAATTGCACATTGAAATTAAAATATTATACTATAAAAACGCATCCCGTTTATTTTATTTTATGTTTTTGAGTACAGGGGCTTTGCATACAAGTTATACCTTAATAAAAGGGCACACAATTTACCTGTGCTATCATATAATTTATATATACATATATAAAAAATTATATATCTATTTATATAACACTAATATCATAGTATATTAGTGTACAATAACTTATTTTTTATATTGTATACTTTATATCATATACTCATTAAAAACATATCATAATAATTATAATTAAAATAAAATTTTGTTGTTGTTTTGTAAATGAAATATGAAATAAAACAACAAAACAAAAAAAAAGTTATAAAAATAAAAACGAAAATTTGAAATAAAGTGAAGAAAAGTAAAGAAAAAAACAATACAAAATTAATAAAAAATATTTATTTTTAATGAATTAATGAAAACAATAGATATTTTGGGGGCAATAAAAATGATAACAAGGACAATTTTAAAAAATTTAATTAAAACAAATTTATAATTATAAAAAAAATTATATATATTTAAGACTAAAATTATAAACAAGATATGTCCAGCAAAACAATTATAATGAGAAATTAATTTTTAATTAATTTAATTTATAGAAAAAATAATTAATTTAAGTATGAATTTAAAAAAGTTTTAATTAATTATAACAACAATTTATCAAATGATTAATTTTTTTAGTGTGATTTCAATGATGGCTAACCTTATCGTCGTAATCTGCGGCCATATCGGCCGCCGATGACTTGTGCTTTTGCTGACCGCTGGCCGTTACGACGTATGTCTTTAAGGCCTGTGACTGTTCGGCCAGTGGTTTGGCGGCGTATGAGCTCTGATAGGTTTGTTTGGCTGTCGGCGCAAATGGTGGCCTCACTTGTGACGGGTTGAACGTCTTGGTCGCCCCGTACTCGTCGGCCACCGATTCGTCTTCATCGGCAGCCGCCGCAAAAATGGTGTCGGCCGACAGCGCCGGTCGGGGGCCGGTGTTGTAGCTCAGGTCAAACGACGTTGTTTGGCCAGATCTTATAGGAGCCACCGGCTTATTATAGTCTTGGCCGGCGATTGCTGTGGCGTACCTATCGTTGGCCATACTTTGCGCTGAACCTAAATTAGACTGATCATTTTGTCCAGGTAGTGTACGCACTAAACTGTACGACAATGGACTGGCCAGTACTGAGTGGCCGTCAGGTATGGCTTGTTGGCTGTGCTGGACAGGTGTCGACGCCGACGACTTAAACCCAGAGAAACTCGTCGAAGATTTCTTTGTAAAAGTATTAATACCACTACCGATGCTCTTAGAGCTGGTCACTGGCTTAGTGTTGGACTTACTGTCACCACCGCTGACCAAACCGCCTAAATTTAACGGATGTCTATCCTTACTGCTGGCCATCAGGTTCTTCAATGTATTAATTAGCTGTTTATCGTACGGGTCTTTGGCGTAACCGGCCAGTGGTCCGTCATCTTCGTCGTTATTGGCCGACACTTCCTGTCCCTCTTCGACACCAGCCTTATGGTAGGTGTCATCCAAATTGACAGACTTGTGGTATACAATCGGCTCAGCCTTATAGGTCACTGATTGTTGATTATCGCTGTCTTTTAATGGCGGAAAAAAGTCACTGAAAGGTGGTATTTTGGTTAATGGACCTGGATGAGTTGATTGCTGGCTTGAATCCAACTTGAATGGCATTATATTTTCCTTATTATTATTATCAGTATTTGTGTTGTAATTAAAATTATTATTACTACTAATACTACTACTACTAACGGCTTTATAATTATTAAAGTTATTATTATTATTGAAGTTATTATTATTAGTATTAAAGTTATTGTCATTATTATTGTTATTATCATTATTCATGACATTATCATACTTTTCGGCGGACGTGGACCCGATGCTAGTGATGTCTGACATACCTTTCAAATACTTTGGAGGTATAGTAGGTTTGGTAGAGTCGGCCAATGAAGCGGCTGAGCCGTACACGTGGCGGACAATTGATGGCACTTTCATTGTAACCGGTTTTAGTTGCTGTAGCGGCTGATTGTCCCGATGATTGTCATCCTCATAATCATCCGGTTCATCGTTGTTATTATAATTGATGGGATCCTTTTCGGGTAATTCCTGTACACGTGGACCTCTATTATCCGGCCACCGGTTATTATTTTGATTATTACTAAAATACCGATCGTTTACCGGTCTATCCATAAACCTATCGTTATTAGGATTATAGTTATTAAGTCTATCCCTATTAATGCGCTCATCATTAATACGATTGTGAAAGCGATTCATATAATCATTATTATTGTTATTATTATTATTAAAATTATTATTATTATTATTATTATTATTGGGATAATTATTATTATTGCTATTTTCCTCCCAATTGTCTAAATCTCTATCATTATTGATAATTACGGGACGGATTGGCTTTTTATCAAAACTTTTTTTGTAATGAGACTTATCTGTCGAGTCTAGTTTGGGCGCCGGTATTACATTCAAGCCATGGGTCGGGTATTTAGGTTTCGGTGAGTAATCCTTTATTATTAATATAATTTGTGTTTTATTTTTGTTTTGTATAAAATGTTTTTGTGGTTTAGTAGGACAAGTGAGAGCACAGGTAAAGATGGTATAGGAAACGGGTGGCAAATAATAAAAAAGCAAATGATATAAATTAACACAAAAAAATCATGACTATTACATTACATGCTTAACATTTAATACAATTGTACATGTTTATTATTATGAAAACATGTAAATTAAATTAAACAATGATAAGCAACTAAATATTAAAATGTTTATAATATAAAAAAAAAATTATTTATACTTTTTTCAGGTAATCCCTGTCGTTTTGAAAGCCTTTTCCGTCTATTATAAGTGTACGACACGTAAAAATAAAAATAAATATAAATACAATGAATATAATTAATATAATAATAATAACAAAAAACATTTTTAAATATTTAAATGTTAAATATAAGTTTGTATTATTATAATTATTATAAAAAATTTTTGCAAGCTTTTATTTTTAGTTTTAAGGTCAACTTATACTTTGAATAATTAAAAAGGTTTTTAATAATTTGTTACTGACTTTTATGTCCCCAAACGGACCGGTCATTAGAGGCTTGGAAACGGAGTTTTCCATTCTTTAAGTCCGTCGATCGGATCAGTAGTATGGGTATACGTAGGGGTGCGTCACCCTTGCGGTTGGGATTGCCCAGGTTCAATTTGTTAAATGGTATGGCACCATTAATTGCTGCCGTAGCTATAGCTGCCACTATATCATCCATAGGATACCCATTCTAACAATTAAAAAAATATCAAGATTATTAATAGATCAAGTTTATTATCATCACATATATTATTTATAGATTTTATATAGTTTTATATAAATTTATTTGTTATGTTAATTTTTTATTTATATAAAACTTTTTGTGTTTAATTTTTTTAATTTAAATATTAAAATTTAATTCTAATTTATTGATTATTTAAATTAAATTATATAATTACAATGTTTTGGTTTAATCTTATTATAAAAACTATTGTGATGTCTCTATTTTTCTGTTTAAATTATTTGTTTTTTATGTTAAAAATGTTATAAAAGTTTTTTCTTATAAAATCCTATTAAAAATATTAAAATATATTTTATGTTTCAAATAATATCTATCAAACCTTATTTGAATACTAAATAGTTTTATTATTTTATATATAAAATATATAAAAATACATATAATTGCTAAATATATATATTTAAAAAAATTTTGTTCAACAAATAAATAAATCAACAGCCATAAATCACTAACAAGTTATTGAATAAAATAAAGTCAAAGCCACAAATCAAATATAAAATAAATCTATAAAAAGTTTTAAACTTTTTTATATTAAATTAATTTAATTGTAAAAAATCATTGAATAGGAAGCAAACAAATAAAAATGGGAATTAAATCATTGGATTAAACAACAAAAATAAATATAAAAATATATTTATAAGTAATAAAAAATTAAGTAAAATATTTTTATCACGATATTTGTTCATTATAAAAAATTAAAGCATATTCAATGAATTTTTATGTTATAATATAATATAAATTTAGTTTTTAAAAATATTTTAATTATTTTATATAAGAAATCAATTGATTAAATAAATATAATGATCGATAACCAGTCGGTATTTCTATGTGAATATAATATTAAATAAAATTAATTTAAATTATAATAATTTTTTTGGCATACATTTCATTTATGCATTTATTATGTAAAATATTTTTAAACAAAATAATAAATATTCATATACTGTCATGTTATTAAATCAATTTCATCAATCAATAGCTATTTGTTTCAGTTATAATTAAAATTAATAAATTTTGATTGAAAACTAATATTCAATAATAATAATGAGAGAGAGAGAGAGAGAGAGAGAGAGAGAGAGAGAGAGAGAGGGAGAGAGAGATAACTAAATATATAAATAACTAAATTTTAATTGTATTTTATTTGTTATTGGTATAATAGTTAGCATATATTATCTTAAAACTTTAAAAAACTAGTTCACATACAGTTCATAGTCTATGGTACTGTCCATTGTATCATATATTAAATACATTGATATTACATACAATATATATATGTATAAATATAGTGCACTATAGTATTACATAAGAAAGTTCATGGCTTATGTAAAAATATTAAACTAACTTATTTTGTTTTGTTGCTTTTATTATAAGCAAAATAAAAATTGTATATAACTGTAGGCGCTGTGAAAAATAAACTTGTATAACAAATGTGTATATGATATGAGAAAATTGTTTTTTGAAAAATTTTATTTTCATTCAAAATGAATAAGGCATTAGAAATACAAATAAAATATAAATAATAATATTTTTCAAACTAAAAAGTTAGTCTATTTTTAGGGTAACTTTTTATTTTGCTTTTATTTATTAAATAAGAAAAAAAGTATTCATTTATTTATTTATACGTTATATTTATTTTAATTTATTTTTAAAAGGCTATTTAATTATTAATATTATTATATATATAATAATTCAGAAAGATGTTTTATATAATGATACTGTATTAATAACACCAACAAAAAATTTAATTAACAGGTTTTGCAATTAGTTTTTGTTAAAAAAATATAAGTTTTTAATTTCAATATTAATGGACTCAATTTTTAACGGTTTTATTTTCATTATTTAATTAATATTTAATTTTTTATATATTATTAATAACTTTTTTTAAACTCTCTCTCTCTCTCTCTCTCTCTCTTTCTCTCTCTCTCTCTCTCTCTCTCTCTTTCTCTCACTCACTAAAACCTTTTGCTTATAAATTGTATAAAGGATTTTGTGTTTACAATAAATTTATTTTTATTTAAAAAATAAAATTTATTTTCAATTATATTTATAACAATAAATGCTATAATAATAGCCTTTACTTGTGATTACAAAAGGGGCACAAAAATCATTGTATTTGATTTATTTAAGCACTAATTAACTCATTAATGATTGAAATGATTATTGTATTTTTATTGTTGATTTTTATAATGATTATTACTTAACATTTATTTCCTATTAATTAAATAATCAAAATTGAAATTAAATAAAAACAACAAAATTAAATGTATTATAAAAACAATTATAAACTCAATGATTTTTTTATACACATTAAATGTATCAAACAAAACATATTAAAATAATAGTATATTTATATTTTTGAATAATATATTATAATATGTTTATAATTTAAATTATATTTATAATTATATATTAATGTAAAGGAATGAATTTTAAATAATAAATGTTTTTTATAAATAACTTTGAGATTAACATTAATTTTTGATAATAAAAGTGTTAAAATGTATCACTTTTCTCATAAATATAAACATTATTTCATATTTTATGTAAAATTTATTACACATTTTGAATAGTAATTACAATATTATAAAAACATTGTAAATGTTGTATTCAAATATAGATTATAATTTTTCAACACTTTTTATTTATTAAAATATAACTTTAAAAAGATTTACAATGAAATAAAATCAAATAAATATAATTTATTATAAAGAAAAACTATTAATTTATTTATTATTTGCGATGACATTAATAGTCGGTATGTCTTAAATAAATACAGGATACGATACGGGTAACCAAAATAACAACTATAATAATAATAATATCCACCAAGACAACAAAAAGATAAACTTAAAATATATATATTTAAAAAGTAGACTACTTTTCTTTGAAAAAAAATCATTTTTTAGTCGTCCCTCTCATCTACTGGTGTTTGTCTCATAATAATAACATATCCCATACCGAGACTCATGTGTTTTTGTGTTTAGAATTAATAATAAAATTATAATAAACATAATTTTTATATATGTCTATCTCGCTTTCTTTCTCTCTATCTAACAAACTAACTAAAAGTAGTTCAGCCAGTACATCTATCATAAAGCCATAACAAATAATACAAAACACAACCGTCCCGTTGTGTGTAACTGTTTATTATATAAATTATATTATATAAATGTATAGTTAGGATATAATGTTTGTATTGTAAAGCCACACAAAAATTGCCTACCAGTGCTAAATAGCACCATCATCTAAAATTATATATCTATATAAATCTATACAAAACAAAATATATGATGAGCATCCACCTTTATTTAGGATATAATGTATGTTTGAAAGTACTTGGTTTTTTTTGCCTAATAGTATAGTTATTTTCAATTGCACTTAACAATTGTCTGCTTATTATTATTATTTTTGTAAAAAATATTTTTTTATTGTATGAAATTATATAAAATTATAAACTGTTTTGACATAAATTTTATTTTGTATGTGAATTAAAATCAAAGTTACATTAAATATTGAAAATTTATACTAAATTATATATTATAATTAATTAAATATTATTTGAAAATTATATTATTTGAAAAAAATACTGTCATTTGTGTCAATAACTAATTTTATTATGTTAACTAAAAGTTATGTAAGGTTTTTAAAAAATAATTAAAATCTACTTTAATTTTATTATACACTAAATAAACAATTATTATTTAGTATTGAAATTTATGTAACCATAAATCAATATAATCTATAAACAATATATATTAGTATAAGTTGTTATCAATAGCCTATCTATACTTATAATAAAATATAATAAACTAGACACAAATTCAATGAGTTGTATAATTTTATTTTTAATTACACTATAAAATACAATATTAAACTAAACTTAATTTTTATAAATAGGTTTATATATATATATATATATAATTTAATTGAAACTTTTAAGCCACTAATTGCTAGCAAATCAAGCAATAAAAATTGTGTTTGCTTTGTATTTTATTTAATGACATCCTATTTTTTATAAGTAAGTATTTTTTATGGCATTAAAAGTCTTTTAATTTGATCTAAAATTAGTTTTTTTAATTTTTAGATTATGTAATAATTAAATAGTTTTATTTATTTAATATAAATTTTGTTTATTTTATAGCAATTTAATGTTAAAGATAAATTAACTTTTAAATAAGTTTATAAAGTTTAATAAAAATTTGTGTAAGTTTATAATGTTATACAATCAATAAATTTATTTTAAAAATCTTTATTAATTAATATTAATTGAATAAAAATTGTTATCTCAATTATAAATAAATAAAATTTATATATTCAACACTTTTTTATGTTTTATATGCTATCAATGGAAATGAAAGTTAAAAATGTGTGAAAACTTATAATAAATTTATTAAAATAAATCAATGTATATCAAAGTATAGCCTAAAGATATTAATTATACAAAATTGCTCACAAAATAGTCACTTGGTCATCTATAAAATTATAGTATTGTAATTTTATATACCTATCAAATCTCAAAAACCATTGTTTAGTTATTGTTTTTTATATTTTATTTATTTTATTGTTTTTTAAATTAAATTTCTTATGTATTTTGTTTTGTTGTTGTTTTTTATTCAAAATAAAATTTACTTATTGTTAAATCAAATGTACAATTAATGTCTAAATTTGTCTAAACATTTAATATCATTATTATTATTAGCGTTAATACAAAAACTTTGCTGTTTTTGTTGTTTTTTGTGTTAAATTCATTCATAGGATTATGTGTTTTCGGAAAATAACTATTTATACGACAGAAAAAAACCAGAAATTGTTTTTCACAAACAGTTAGAGAGAGAGAGAGAGAGAGAGAGAGAGAGAGAGAGAGAGAGAGGATTTAATATGAAATCTTAATTTATAAAAAACAAAATTAAATTATAATATTTTCCCATAAAATCTCATTTGAATCCCAAATAAATGGGAGACGAGTGGGAAATATAAAGAAAAAGAGAGAAACTTTTTTTGTTATAATAACTTTTACTTTATTAATGTAGTAATAATAACAATGTATATATAATTTAATATTTATTTTTGAGTTAAATAAAAAATAAAATTAATTTTGAAAAAGATTTTAATTTACATATTGTATTTCCTTTATAAAAGCTTTATGCAAACATTAAATGTAATATTATTTTTAGTTATTTTTAATTAATAGTTATTGTTTTTTAATAATTAGATAACATTTTTAATAATTTAAATATTTTGTAAAATATATAAATAACTAATATTTTTTTAAAGTTTAAAATTATAAATTTAATTATTTAAATAAGCTTTATAAAACTTACCATGCGAGTTGGTGGCCTGATATTAATAGCCTGGCGATATTGTTGTGATTCAATACTAGACACATATAGTAGAGTTGTAAACACTGTAAACCAAGATATATTGGAAACACAACATTAAATATAATAATAAAAATACCCAAGTAACTTTTAACACAAAAAATATTTCTACAAAAAAACTTTTTGTTGTTGTAAAATCTCACCTAAATTTATAACTTTGATAGAAAAATACATTTTTGTTTATTAATTATTTTAAGTAAACTTGAACAATTTATAAATATAATTTTTTATATATAACTAAATATGATGTTATATTATATTGAATAAATTCAATTAAGAGAATCACATTATAATAATTGATAGTTTGAAGTTATTATCATTATTTAAGTATAATTAAATATTAAAAAATTGTCATTGGTAACTATGAACCATCACCAATACTAAACCTACAAACTAATAAAAATAAAATACAAAAACTATTTAACTTTATATTCACTTAAAAACACTTTTTTTTATAAATTAAAAAAATAGGAGGAACTGTAGGGCCGGTATAGGGAACGGTATGTATGTCTCGTTAGGACAGACATACAAAACAGACTGAAATAATTACAATAACATACACTTAAATATATTATATATGTGTTTTGTATTCAAAGCAATCAAAATGAGTTTTGCGTGAATCAAGTAATCAAACAAAAATATTTTTTGTTCAAATGATTTAAAATGAAAAATAAAAAATCACAACTGATTTTTGAAAAACTTGACTTAACTTCAAAACACTTTGATTGTTAGTTGTGTTTTGTATTATATATAATATACTGAACAATATCTAGGTTTACGGACCACAGCTCTCACTGACGAGTCTTATCAGACAACTTTTCTCTCTCTCTCTCCTCCCTCTCTCTTATCTTTCTTTCTTTCTCTCTCTCTCTCTCTCTCTCTTGCAATGTCTTATATAATACTATACTTTACAGCATAAGCAACAAGAAAAAAAAACACAACCACAACAACAACAACCAGTCTATTGCCCGCTATTTTTGTAATACATATTATTTATTATATTATAATGTATGGCATCTCTGGCCATACCATATGGTTGTATATACTTATATATAACTAACTCATGTAATACTCATTTGGCTTTAATTTAAATAATATATAAGAGTTTTTCTCATTTCACTTACTAAGAAATACAGGTAATTTCTCTCTCCTTCTCTCTCTCTCTCTCTCTCTCTCTCTCTCTCTGATGTACTCTTTATTTTAAACCGTTATTTTTGACGATAATATACGGCTTAAAGAAAAAAGATGAGTTAAATTAACTACACTTTATGCTTTGCTTTAAATATATATAACTATAGTTAACAAACATTTTACAAAAAAATAAATAAATAAAAACTAAAATTCAAATTCAGTTCACAGCGTAACACATGACCTGAGGCGACTTTGAAATGGCCAGTACCCTAAAAATACATATATAAAGTATATACCCAACTATTTATATATAATATATTGCAAAAATACACACAATAATTGCACATACCGTACAATTAGCCGGTCCTATCCTATCCTTCATATATGTGTCATCAAATGTCGTTAAATAAAAATTATAATTAATTTATAATTTTTGATATCTTTTCAAAGAAAAAAAACAGTTTAAACAGTTTAATTTACGCTGATATGACTAAATTTAATATAGCTTTTTCTGGGAAATAAAATTTATACTGCCCATTTTATTTTAAATAGTAAATGATGGGTTCGATTACCTTGCTCGTAAACCAGTGATATATATTTAAATATAACTGTTACATATATATTTATTTATCTAATTAACTATAATACAGTATGTAACAGTTAAATAGCTATATTTGGTAACATTTTTTATATGCATTTTTTGTTATTTGTAAAATATTATGTAATAAGTATTTTTAAGTAAATGATAATCTTATTTATTATTTTTTTAAAGTTATTTTTTTAAACAAAAACTTGGAAATTGTTTTATATATTTATTATTTTTATTATTTCTTTTATTGTCTTTTTTTCTGGTAGTTATTTAAAATAGTTATTGTTTTTTAAGACATCCTTATCTTTTAACATCTCTTTCCCACTTTCTTTTTACAAATAAATATTTATAATATATATAAAAATATATTTAAAATCAATTGATTATTGTGCATGCTAATTTTGATTAGTATGCAAATTGTATGCTTAAAGTATTATGCTAAAATAAATTTAAAATTTAAATTATAGACATTTCTAGTTTAGCATTTTGTATAATTGATTTTCAAACTAATAGTAGCTTACATTAAAAATATATTTAAATTAATTAATTTAAATAAAAGATTTTTCAAAATTACTTTTTCCCACTCATTTACTCCTAAAACATTATACACTAATAATAAATTTTGGTTAAAAAAATATATTA
Organism: Dissorhina ornata; assembly: GCA_034695265.1. Taxonomy (NCBI): domain Eukaryota; kingdom Metazoa; phylum Arthropoda; class Arachnida; order Sarcoptiformes; family Oppiidae; genus Dissorhina; species Dissorhina ornata. Next base: position 936 of record JAQIWK010000755.1, on the reverse strand, counting down.
AAAAAATTATTTATAATCCTACTTGTTGATGTCATCGATAAGGTTAATTTATTTTGTAATAAATGTACAAACAGGGCTGATAATTAATTATAGGGATTAAATAGCAATTGATTAATCTTGCCCATTAGACGGGAATATGTATGAAATTTAAGTAAAAGTAATTATAATATAATTTTTTTAATTAATTCAAATGAATATGAAATTTGTTATATATTTATCCGGAATATAATAATCAAATACATATCATTTGAGTACATTATATGCTTTATAATGAGCTCTAGTAATAATAATATGCATAAGACATGTATAATATATATTATGTATAAGACTTACGGCGAGCCCATCAACCCATTAGGTGATCGTTGCACTCAAAATCGTTGTATCTATTATTTTAAATATAAAATATCCGCAAAAATTATATTTAAAAAATAAATAAATAAAAATTATAACCATTAAACTTAAAAATTATTATATGATGCATCTAGTACATTACATATATAGTTTTACAATCGTGAATGGTGTAGTAAATTATTGTAGTTAAATTAATTTCATGTGTATTATATATAATATATATATAAATAATATACCATCAATCCATCAATTGATTTATGTATGATATTATTATTTTAACACATACTCTATATTTTATGGTTATGTATGTGTTTAGTGCAGGTGATTGGCCTAAACTGGATTACACATGTATTAATATATATAAATGTATATATACATTAACTAACTATTATTGTAATTATTATTTATGATAATAGACAAAAATATAATATATATTATAAAAGTTTAAGTCTAATTATAATGTATAATATTTTTATTATTGTTTTTTATTTAAAAAAATACCCATCAGTTTAGTAAATGGTTTTTCTCACTCTCATCATTTTACTTTTAAAACTTATAAATTATAATATATTTTAGTTAAAATTA
>JAQIWK010000754.1:0-13644 GCA_034695265.1 Dissorhina ornata | reverse complement strand
CATTTGACTCAAGTAATGTTTTATATACATTCGTGGTTGATATTATTTTCATAAAATAATGTACCGACAAATTCTTTCTTTTGAAAAGTTTATAATATTAAAATTAAAATTATAATAATTATGCTAGTTGATAGTTATAATTAAATATTTGACAAAATAAAATTTAATAATTTAGGTTGATTAACTATTGATAAAAGTATAAATATGTATAAAGTATATAAATAAAAAATAAATTAATACTTGAAAACATTTCAGACATTATAATAATATAACTTTTAAAATAAATTTAAATTATATGTAATATATAGTTAAATATGACATTTATATATCAATTTCTAAAATATTGCTTGAACAAATTAATACCAAACAAAACTTTAAATTTTAAAAAATTATGTTATTTATAATTATATAAATTAACAAAAATAAAAATTATGTTTTACTTATTTCTCACGATATTGTAAATATAATTATAATACATTTAATCCTTCCTTAAATTAATTTGTTTTTATAAAGTTTACTAAAAAATAAAATTAATATAATATTAATAAAAAAAAAGTATTATATAAATAAATTGTATAATATTAATAAATAAATTTATCTAACTCAATTTTCAAATTTATTAATTATGAATGTACTAGATCCAAATTTAAACTAATTTAAAATTTAAAAATTATTTATTAATTTTTTATTTATATAACAAAATTAATTACTTTCATACTAATTACCAAAAATTTAGTTTAATTAATTGCAAGTAATAAAAAAGTGTTTAATACTTACCTCAATATGAGGTTGGTAACTTGAATAATTATTTGACAATTTAAATGACTTTCGGTTTATAGTTCTGCAATGAAATGCATTGAAATATAAGTTATTTTTTAATAAAACACGTGAAAAATTGATTAGTTTTGAAGCCATTTAATCCAATTTTGATTTAAATATTTAAACATTTATGTATATATTTTTAATCATTTAAAAAATGTGTAAAATTTGAAGTTATTTTTTGATTAAAAACAGATTTACTTTTCACTACATTTTGTTTGAATTAATTTAAAGTTATTTTTTTTAATTCAAATAAAAAACGAAAATTTGGACTAAATTTTTATCCAAAAAAACTAAAGGAAATGAAAGTTTATTTTAATTTATATTTTATGGCGAAAAGCATTGCCTCTCTATATATAAGTCATTGGGACTACAAATAGTGTTTTACAAACAAATCCGGTAATTATATCCAAATTATTATTATTTTAGTTTTGTTTCAAAATTAATTTGTAAAAAATTTTAACCACTATTTTAAAATGTTTTGACTACAAAAGTTTGTAAACATGGTTAAAATTTTCTTTATATATATATATATATATATATATATATTTAAAAACTATACATAGATTATCGATATAAATATAATTATATATTTATCTATAAATAAAAAAGTTAATAATATACTATACCTTCGGTGATAAATTAAAAATATTGATAATACAAATGAAATGAATAGAAATATTATTGAATCCATTGGTTAAATGAAACTAAATGAATGAATTTTTATATTTAAATAATTTAAAACTGATTTTTTTTAACTTATAAACATTATTTAAAACTAATTATTTACAAACATTTAATCCACAAAAAGACTTTCATATCCGATGTATATTTTCTCAACAAAAAAATATATATTTATTTTGATATCTCAACACAAAACTGGTTCTCAAATAAACATTTTAAATAACATTATATAACATTATATAACAACTGGATATACATTATATTTACTATGGCATTGATTAGCCCACTGTTTGCAGGTGTTTTAACATAGGAAATAGCCAGCACATATATGATGAACAACACACAATAATACTAATCTTGATATATTCAATGATATCCACTTTATAACACTTCAATGATATTCAAATAAATTATAAAATCAAATTGTTTTATTATATCTTATTATCAATTCAATAGTTAATTAATAAAACTTTATATTTTGATACAAAACACTTGTGCTTTTTTGCGATTCAAACACTTTTTTCAATGTATGGTATAAGAAATGTACAACTTTTTTGAATGAAACACATATAACATATATAAAAACTTATGATTAAACTGGATGTTTATAAATAGGATAACTTCTCTCTCTCTCTCTTTCTTTCTCTCTCCACAAAAACTGATAGTAAGTTTATAAGTATTAAATGGCATACAAAATGTTTATTTGTGCCTGCTAAACTAGTTTTGTGAACTTCAGGCTATTTTTTGATGTCAAGACAATCACTTATAATTTATATAACACACGAGGCATACAGAGAGAGAGAGAGAGAGAGAGAGAGAGAGAGAGAGAGAGAAAGAGAGGGAGCAAAAGTGGGCCCAAAAATCCCTTTTCCCAAATGAAAATCTACATTACATTACTAGAAGACTAGTCAAGCCTTTAGCTCTAGTAAGTGAAAAACTGGTCCATTAATTGACTTTATATATAAATATATATTTCTCTTTCTGTATATACAGTTAGTGTACACAAAAAAACACATATAAGTTGTATATAAAACTTATAACAGTATTATATAACGGTATAACATATAAACCCAGAGTCCCATACCTGTTCACTGTATAAACGAGAGTCTAGTATAAGATTTTTTAACTTTGTATTTATTTTACTTTTTACTCATTTTCAGGTTTTGTGTTTGAAATTCAAACTTTGAATTCACTATCTATTTATAGTTAGTTTCCTAAAACTTTGATATAATGGAGAGAGAGAGAGAGAAATAAATTAAACATATTTTATATATATATATATATTTGCACGTAAAGTAAGTATATATTTGAGTCTCAATTTTATGGTATTAAATGAATGTTTGATATTTCTTTTGATGTTTGTGTTGAAAAAAAACTTTTTTCATTAAAGAAATAAAATATATTACAAACCCATTCAACGCTCCATCAATTGAAACAATTCATTGAATATTTAGTTATGAAATGAATATAATTTTTTTTATTACTTTTTTTTATTTTATTTTTATTTATCCCATTGAATGACATCTCTATATGAATGCCATACAAAAGAAATAAAAATCTGTGTTATTTGGTAAGGGTTTTGGTACACAAAGTCATCCCAAAAACCCATTCAAATCCATTATTAACACAAATAATATGTAGGAAAATAATGTATTTCTCAAATAAATTTGTGCCGATTTTTTATTTTTATTTTTTTCAATACAATTGTTTGCCATAAATTGATTGACTTTTGCAACCTTTTCTATGGTTGTATTTAAAAAAAATTTAAATTTAAAAGTTATAATTGATATTTTAATTATAGTTTAATATTCTTAAATAATATCTATTAATTAATTACTATATATTATAAATTTTTAATTATATTTGACTTAACATATTATATGCATTGAAATCTAATTAATTTAATTAGTTTTAATTGAAATCCCAATAAAATATAATAACCATAAATGATAGCATTTTATTGATTAATTGATTGCCAATAAATTGAGTGATAAATTGCTTTTATTGATATCTCTTTCACTCACTCACTCCCTGACCACAAATTAATAGACCGTAAGATATATTTTAATTATAAAATTAGGTAAAAATTAATTACATTTATTGAAAATGTACACGAAAAACGATATATTTGTTATTTTCACATTTAATTAATTTTTAAAAACTTTAAATTAAACTTGTATTTGTTTTACTCAAACAGAAGTTATAATTATAATTTAAATTAAATTGTGAAACAAATACTATATTTAATTAAATACAATGTTATTATTATGATTATTATGATTATGTGATTACAGTGTATTTTCTTAATATATATTATATTTCCTCAATTCAAATACAACACTGTATTTAAACTTTTTTATTATAAATATTTTTTTACTACTAATATAGTAGTAATGGTTTTCAAACTAACATACAATTTGATTGCAATCCTAGTGCTGTATATTCTGTTGTTTGATTCACTATACGGTGAGTCCATTAAAAATATATTATATATTATACATAATATGCGAGACAAACAACAAAATTGAGACTTTATTTAGACTTTCAAATTGAGAAAAGAAATAAAAATGAGGAACAAAACTAAAAAATGCTTTTATTATCTCTCTCTCTCTCTCTCTCTCTCTCTCTCTCTCTCTCTCTCTCTCTCTCTCTCTAGAAAATGCATTAAAAATGAAAGCAAATTAAAGAAATATAAATAAGAAACTTATTGTATATGTATTTTATATTATACATTGTTTGAGTTAAATAAGAGTTAAGATATTCTTAATGTGTATATAATTTGATTTGAAAATTTATTTCAAACAATAAAACAATAATTACTTTTACTTTCTTGTGTTGAAAAACTGGACCAAATAAATAGGTCAACAAAGAGGTCGAGACGATCGACGACGAGCTAAACCTAAGCCTAAGCCTAGAGGACGGGCCAGAGGTAGGGGACCGGTAGTGGATGAGACTATCCCGAAACGAATCAACTGTTATTTTTGTAGCGTTAGTTTTTTGACCAGCAAACTAGATGTGACCAACTTGTGCTATAACCCTGGTCATAATTTTACCACCGCCGATACCGAATACTTGACCACTTGTTCGGCGACCAGTAAATACTGTTCGGTCGACATTACCCGACTCGGCGGCGGTCTGATTGCGGTCGACCGCAAGTGTGGCGGAAGTACTTGTAATTATTTTTGCATTAGTAAGGGCTATGGGGCTGTACTGGAGACATGTACTTTTTGTTGTCCTGGTAAGCCTGTCGTCGATTTGGATCTACTCGAAGAAGGAGAGGTCGTACCTCCTTATAAGTGCCCATAAAATAAACTTACAATACATTTAACAGATAATAACTATTTTATTGTTAATATAGTATTATTTATAAACACTATTTATTATTATTATATGAAAACTTATTTAATATTAAAAATCTAGTCTTAATTAGTGATTAAATAGTATGAATGGCTATGAGAAGTATTATATGTTATATATATTTATGTATATATTTATAACAAACAATACAGTAATTCATTATATTAATTATATGTATCAAAACTTATATAATGATAAATGAGTTTTATATTCAAACAAATGTTTCCCATATATCTAGATCAATTGTTTTGATAGATATTAATTGTATGATATGATTAATGTATTTATAAATTAACTAACTTAATATATATTTTTTTTAAATATAAATTATAATCATTGGGAAGTATTTGTGTATTATTTTTAATATTTATGTAATAAAAATTACATTTTAATTGTTATTATAATTACAAAGCAATCCATTAAACTATATATTAATAATGAAAATAAAATTATACTATCATTAAAATAATTAAATTATTGATCTCTTTTTATGCTAATATATATAATCTCTCTCTCTCTCTCTCTCTCTCTCTCTTGTCATATATTTTGCAAGATTTATATCATTATATCACAACTCATTTTCCTAATCATATTTAATAATTTATTTATATCTCGCTTAACCAAAATAAATTACTCCTGAGAAGTAATCTACAAAAAAATAAATAAATAAGTAATATTATCATATTATATAATCTTTTATATAAGCGGGAAGTTATTTCAAAGCTTTTAAATATCGTTATTATTATCATTAGATAAACAATTGGTTTAGCATTTGATGAAACAATTTATTTTATAAGTTTTTTTAATTTTATTTTTTATTAATCATAAAGTTATTTTAAAAAAAGTAATTTTTTATTTAATTATCAAATTTATTGATGCAATTATTACAATACGGTAAACAATTTCCAAGATAAATACAATAAATGATAAAATTAATGAGTAAATTAAAAATTGTGTCAAAGAGTTAATATGTTTTAATGAAATTGATTGAATGCCATTTGAGTGCCTATGTATTGATTTGTAAATACATTTTTTAACTTCATTTTCCAGCTCTTTATTGTTATTCATTAAAGTCTTTGTAAACCATTTATCTAATAAACCAGTCATTACTATTGAGTTAATGCTAAATATTAATACAAAAAAACAATTTAATAATTCAAATTAGATTTATATCAAAATTAATTATATTAAAAAATTTTATACATTTCATTAATTTTCTTAATTAATATTAAATTATTTGAATTCAAAGGAAAAGCCAATGCATTGATTGTGTTTAAAACGGTTGTGTCCGACATATATAGCTTGAGCTTATGATTACGTTTGCAGTATTCATACCGTAATGAATGAAAATCGCTAATTAACTCAATCATCGCTATACGACTTTCCCCTAAAAGGCCTAATCTTTTACTTTCATAATATTGTTCATCACTAGTTATAACCGATATATTTTTATTATCCAAAACTCTTTGCCATATCTTTATACTGTCATCTGATTTATAGTCCTATCAAATAAATAATTAAACAAAATTTAATTTTTTAAAGTTACTTAAAATTACAAAAAAAATTGTATAACTTTTAGGTATTCCTCGATAGGAGTGGCAAAATAAAAAGTCGGTATAAGACTATCATTAGCTGCCAATTGACTCAATGTATTGATTAGATTCATGTCATCGCCGGCGATCAGCTCAGAGTCGATGAAAGTATTGAAATATATGATTAAAAGTGTTATACAAACCAATACCAGACATAAAACGTTTTTTAAATAGTTATTTATATAAGCTATAAATACAATATAAAATTAATATAAATTAGTTTTGTAACATACAAAATTTATTTGTAACATACAATATAAATTAGTGTTGTAATATATATGTTAAAACTTACTATTATTTAAAAGTATTCCCAATGAATAGGTAAAATGTTTAACAATGTCGTTTAAAGTTAGCTTTTTAGCGAAAATAAACTGATAAGTCATTGATAATATAATTAACATAAATTGAGTTAAAATTAATAAAATCCAAACATATTTATCAACAAATTTAATATAATCAGTAACTTCTGGATGTGTCTTACGGACAGCGTTTGTAAATATAACGTACGGCTCATTCATCAGTATCGATGAAAAACTAATAGTATTTTGTCTGTTAAAAGTTATCTCCAATGGTGTTATGGATATATGACATACCTTTACAATCATATTATATTAATTAAATAATTGAAAATAATATAAACTAGCTTATATTACATTTTGAACAAGTAAATCAATTAACCCTGTCCAGGAACCGTTTGGTAATTGGGATCCAAAATCTGATATATCAGTTGGAGTTATCCATGTAAGTCTAAATAATTAAATATTATAATTAATAAATGAAAATCAACATGTTTATAAATTTATAATAACCAAAGTTGTAATATTACTTTTGAATGTTAAGTTTTTTAACAAATATATCAAGTAGATTAGCTAAAACACCATGAAAATTAATGCCCTTGGTTGTTTTAGTAAATTGAGTGATTGGTGGCCACTAAATTCAATTATATAAATAATAACAATAATAAATAAATTTATAAATTCATATATTAAGTAAAATATATTTACATCAGCCCCACAAAATGTTAGGTTCATAACTATTTAATAAATATAATAAAAAACAATAAATATTATTTAAAATAAAAAATAAATTAGTTGCTAAAAATAAGTTTTTAATTAAGTGCAAAATATTGGTGAAATTTAAGTTAAATTATATAATTAAATATAATTAAATCTTTTTCTGGGTTGTTATTGATTTTAATAATAAAACTTTCTATCTTTAACAATTTAAATCAATAACAATCTAAATAATAAATTTGATTATTAATTCATTTATTTATTTAATACTTTTATTAAAATATTTTTATTTGCATAAAATATTTATATTACATTACTATTCAAATATTACTTTTGTTAAATACTGTTAACATATTATAATTTGTAAATTAAATATTAAAACTATATTATCAACAAAAAAACATAAAATACAAAAAACTTCTAAATAATAAAATTGATTAGTTTAGTAGACTAGACATGATATAAAATATAACTATAAATAAATTAAAAATTAAAAACATTTAAATATTTAACTAAAATATTTCTTTCCTAAACTGAAATCCAAAACGACTGCAAATGAGCCGTAAATTTCGGGCCAAATCGGGTCGACCGCAGAAAAACACCGTAATTCTGCCCTTTTTCTTGTCGGCCATAGTCTTGAAGAATTGGTTCCAATCGGGTCGACCCGTACGGCATGTTAGGCCAGTGCTGGCGGCCGAGTCGGTGCGATCGCGACTGATATCCAATGGTATACTGGCTTTCCTTTCGCGATAACTTGCTTTAGTTATATACATATGAATGTCGAGGAAGCGGTCAGTTTCTTGCCATTCCTCCTGTTGTTTCTCTAATTCAGACAATAAGTTGACAAACCATTCAAAACTAGTCTCATCCCTATTGATCCACATGAAGTCCACTTTACGCAGTTTCATTACATTAGGCGGTATTGGGTCTGACCAGGTGTGCGAACAGGAAGGACACGACCGTCGGGCCTCAATGTAGCGCAACATAATTGACTGCAAAATGCTGGCGAAAGGCGTGACACCGATTCCCGTAGCGATTAGTATAGCGTGTTGTGTCCGGAAGATGTGGGACGACGGCGATCCGTACGGGCCGTCCAAACGTACTTTCAAAGGCCGGTCCAATATTATAGCATTTTTCAATATGTCGGGTGCGTTTAGGGATGACCTCAATCTTGTTAGAGATCTAAATGATGATTTGCTGACCGGTGATGCGGCCATTTCCGCATCAGCATCTTGGCGCTTTTTCTCATTGATGGCCAGTTTGCCGCACCCGTACTCATTGCAGTCGACCGGAACCGGCAATACCATAACTTTGGCGTCAATATAAAGATTGCCTAACGATCGGGTGTTTCGCGAGTAATTGCTCACAAAAGTAGACGAACTTCGGGTTCTTCTGATGGGAGAATCGGTTTGAAACCTAATTTCATCGCCACTTTCTTCAGCCCTATCGGCGGTGATTAGTGCCATACGTTTCTCTATTATCAAACTGGCCTTAATAGTGCCCTCCGTATTGAAATAGTGGTACAAACGGTTAGTCCATTCGCCCACCGCTCGGATGTGAAGCCATATTATATCTAAATTATATTTAATTATAAGTTTATATATTTTTAATTTATAAATAAAATAATAGACCTGGTTGTTCGGGTGCGCTACTGATGGTCAATGGGTGCCACTCGTAATTAGTAATGTGTGGTATTTGTACGTAAACATAATCACCAGGGTGAAAGTCAAAATTAGGCGGACGTTTGACTACCAACTGGATGACACGGGATGGAAGTATGACTCCTTGTTCAATGTAAGTGAGACCCCGATCACCTAAAAATGATTTAGTCATTCGTACGGCCCATTCAATCGAGAAGACAATTAGTGGACACAAGAACCACATCCAGAAACGGGGCGCGTGTATGAAGAGACAGATATAAAACGGTACGTATAAGAGATGCGAGTAATAAAACACCTGTCAAATCAAAAAAGTATCAAGAATATATTTGATTAAATTTTTTTTATAATTTTAATAAACTAGTAAAACTTACTTCAAATTTGCCCGACCTCCGCATGAAAGGCTGTGCGGGTACCATCATTGCCAGCAAAAGTATCAATAATATCCAACCGGTCAGACAGGCCGCGCCGCCAATCCAACCAATACCAAGATGAGTGGCAAACAAAAAGTCTGACCACGAAATGGGGGTCACAGTAGACAAGTGTCTAAAATTCATGACATGCATTGCCGTATGAAATAGACTGTAGAAGACAATGGACCAACCAATTAACTTATGAAAGTAGACATAATGGTCAAGGGGCAGGTACTCGCTGACACCCAACGATCTTAGCTTGGTTATTGATTTACGGCAAACAACAACCAAAATGAATGAACAAGTAAAATTCAAACACTGGCCATTGGCTCGGGCCAGCATGACAAGCCAACCATCTGACCGGTACTCAAACGCACGGCTGATAAACAATATTATATTAATTAACAATAATGTCATTAAAAATGCAACGCTTTGTATATTATTGCGGATATATTTCCAGTTAAGTTTGATGAAGATTGCTGTCATCCTTAATGACTATTCAATTAATTTAGTTTTAGATGATATTAAACATAAAGATCTTTGATTTGTGAATCTAATTACTATTAAACTCAAAATTATATTGATTGAATGTTTTATTTTTTTAAATCAATAGTAATTTGCAATTATTTTTAGTGACTACTGTTTTAGTCAAACATTGTATCGTTTGATAAAAAATATTAAAGTTTTTTAAATTTTTATTTTTTAATCAGAGATTAAAGTAAAGCAAAAGTATTTCAATACATCAGGTTATCTATGTAAAAAAAATTCTACAAAATTGATTAAAATGTTAAAAATAATCCTGTCCAAATTAGTTTAAACAAATAATAAACAACTTGATTAAAAGTAATTACAAGTTGCAAGTTTATTTTGACATTTATAAACAATGTCATTTACAAATTATAATTTCTAACTGTATTTCAACATTTTTTGACATCAAATTATCTTGTATTGAATTTTTAGGACAAGTATTGCACTAACTTTTGGTCAACTTTTAAAAACTTTATTGTGAATAACTGTATGCATAGAAAATTCTTGACATTTCTTTTACCATAAAATTTTTGATACAAACTTTGGACTAGTTTTTAGGTTTTCTAATATTTGTTTTTAAAATTAGGTCTAAAATTGTTTCCCAAAGTAAAAGTAAAACTTTTCTTTAATCTACTGGACTAGTGTCACTGGTTATCAATTATCTATTATTTTTATTAAAAATATTGCTCTCTCTCTCTCTCTCTCTCTCTCTCTCTCTCTCTCTCTCGTCTTTAACAGTAAATCTCATCAATATTTCTAAGAAGAGATTAATCACTAGACTTCCAAAATACATGTATAAAACTGTATTTATAAGCTGTTTGACTGACCCGGTCACCCAATTTTTGCCTAAAATAGATATTATACATCAAAATTATCAAGCAATAAAATTTTGTGGACACAAATTTGCTATAAAAACTGATCTTGACCATAGTTTCAGTGTTAGTTTTGTCCACACAATTGGTCTGGCATTTAGTTTTTAAATTAAAAAAAAATTGTTTCTTTACACCGAAAGTAAAGATGAGTTTAATTAAAAGTTTGGTTATATTTGTAGTTTTAATCAAATGTATGACATGTTCGCCAATGGAGACCAACTGTACGACTGTCGAGTCGGTGGACGGATCAATTGGTGTCGATTGTGTGCCCATCCGTAATGCCGATGATAAGGTTGAGCCGACTATCATTCAACACGACTTTGTGGACCTGTTTGGTCGGGCCAAACGGGAGGTAAGCAACGAGTCAACCACTACTACCACTCGATTCCCATCGGTTCCAGTGTCTGAACTGTTGATCCAGAACTTGGCGGTTATGAATGAAGCAAATATGAGTGATTGTATGGATAGAGTAAACTGCGAAGAAAAGTGTCAACTCATAGCCACCGGTGTTTTCAAAGAGACACCTGAAGACACCCGAGAGTTTGAAGGTTTGGAGGATTTGCCCCAATTTGTCCGTACCTTTTACGAGGCTGGCAAACGGGGTATTGAGCTTGGTCGTACCAAAAAGTGCGAGACCTGCCAACAACACTTCACCCGTTGCAATGCCATGCAATACGAGTATACCATTAAATCCAATGAGTTGTACAAAGAGTTGATCGCTAAGAATGTAACCATTTTTGATGAAACTGGTCCCAAAGACACGCCCAAAGAAATGGTATATTTGCATAACTCAATGCGTTTCTTAGATTTGGCTAATTTGAGCCAATGTTACGCTCGGGTCAGCTGCGAGTCCACCTGTTTTCACATCAAACGGGAGCCCAACAGCGAACCGCCGTCGGAAAAGTCGCCCATTTTGGTGAACGACCCGAACAAACCGGCCAGCGTTGACATTATACATTCGGGCATTTTGTTGGGCTATCGGCTGGCCTTTAACGGCATGTGCGACACCTGTGCCGTCACGTTTGCCGACTGCCAACCCGACCGATACTCAATCGCTCGCATGAGTTTAGCCCTCTTTAACTAATTATTTAAATTACTTTTAATTAATTTCTTAATTAAAAACAACCAAAGCTTTATTCATTTCATTATTGATTTTTTTTTAAAATACAATCATATTTAAACGAAAACCTTTTGTAAATAAAATAAATTTTTAATAAAAAATTATTATTCAAATAAAGGAAATTCAAATAAATTTTATTTTTTGTAAATCATTTTAATATTAAATATTTGTTTAATACATTATTTTTCAATCACTAATGACAATATTAATGATACTATTTGTAAAGGACTTGTTTAAATTTATTACTTTTAAGTGCTTTGAATATAATTTGGTTATTATATTTACTGCTACCTTATTTATATAATATAAATTATATTTATAATATAATATAAACCTGTTCATTTCATTAGTAAATTAATGTCACACAATAAAATTTTATTTTTAAAAATATCATAAAATAATAATTTTTTAATGATATTTCATTAATATGACATTTTATTTATATTAAAAATATTATATTTAAATTGATTTTATGCTTAATACTTTAATTATTACTAATAATTTATTAGTAATTTTTTAATTACTTATTTCCAGGTAATATGTTTATTATTTAATCAATACTTATATGTTTATAAATTATAAGCTTGCTAATCTAGAGACTAATGCACTTTATGCCAAATTGAATTTTAATCAACCGTCAAACATAATATATAATTATTATTTACAAAACAATAAAATATTTTAAACAACTTTCACATTTAAATAAAGCAATATCCTAGGCACTAACCTGTAAAATATATTTAACCAAGCATTAATTACTATCTAAAAAAAGATTATATTCAATATAATTTATATTACCTTATCCATAAGTATAATGTAATAATAATAATTGTAAATATTTTAATGCATTTATTCAAATTAATTTTTGTGTTGGTTTCATATGTTATTATAAATACAACTATTGTTTAATCCCATCGACAATGTCTTGTATTGAATAATGTGTTTAACAGCATGAAATAGTTTGTTTACATCCAGGGTGATAGCGCTGATATTGTGTGGATTTTAAATAAATTTATGCACTCAAAAAAATTATTGAATCAGTTAAATATTTTGTCAATCTATTTTTATTATTAAAATACAGAGTAACAAATAATTAACTTGACTTAAAAACAAAAAAGTTGTGTTATATTCTGCAAAAAATGGTCTGACTAAAGGTAGACTTTAATTTATTTAATTTGAAATTATAATTTTTACATTGAGTCATTGCTTTTATTTCGACATATTAAGTACATAATTACTCATAATATTATATATACCTAGTTACACTAGTATTAAAAAAGTGTTATAATTAACCAACGGTCCCTAATAGCCAATGTACTTTGCATTGGTCATTGGGGGATCTTTGACTAAATTTAACACAAGTATAATTATATATTGATATATTAAAAATGAAAATCAAGAAAAAAGCAATTATTCAATGTTTCAAACTATAATTTCAAATTAAATAGGTCTACCTTTAGTCATACCATTTTTTGGAGTGACTATAATACAACTTTTTTGTTTTTAAGTCTAGTTAATTATTTGTTACTCTGTATTTTAATAATAAAAATAGATTGACAAAATATTTAACTGATTCAATAATTTTTTT
>JAQIWK010000753.1:0-13665 GCA_034695265.1 Dissorhina ornata | reverse complement strand
TTAACTTGTTTTAATGATAATAATTCATTATAATTAGCGGTTCTGCAAAATTCTGTAATTATGATCTCCAATACTTCTGTGGGTAGGTTATCATAACTCTTGAGTTGAGTCGTTGTTCTAATTTTGCTCGACGAAGTGGTGGGCGCACTTACTTTTTCACCTTCTCGTTTCAATAATTTATACGGTTTTTTCATCAACTCAATCAGTTGGGATCCTTTGCGACGAAGTATATCCGCTCTGGTTATAAGTTTCAATTCATCCCCCTTCTCTATAGCTTTTCGGAGAGCTTCGAGTCTTAATTGTCGGCTTACAGACATGCCGTCCGTTGGATCAAATTGCTGTGAATATTCCTCGGCTGTCAGTCCAGTGTGTAAACAATGGCATCTGGGCATCATTCGAGGTAACCCGGCCAAGGAGTAAATCAGTTTATAACATTTTACACAATTTGTAGTGTGTCTCATAGCCTTCCCGATAAGATACCCGCATCCTCCCTCGATCAGTATTCCTCCCCTGTCTTTATTTGTTGTTAGTAAGATGCAAGATGGCGAAAAGGCCAGGCGCACGTAAAAGATAGGTCGCGGATGTATTTCACAAGTGTAAATTCCCACAAAAAAGTCCCATCCGGTCACAATTAGACAGTTATTATTGGCGCTAATCTGCTTTATCGGATAATTTGTGATGAGGGCATTTTGTAGCCGAAACTTGTTCTTTGAATCTTGATAATAGGATTTAATTAAATGTTGATATTGGTTTTGTAAACGGGGTCCTACATGAACGAATATTCTGGTCCGTGTAATGGCTGTCTGTATTTTAAACCGTTCGGCTGGCTCTAAAATGCCAGTCTTGTCTACCACCCCTATGTCCCATTGTTCGTTATGGTCGATTCGAAAGCGTAGTATACCGATGCAGTTGAAATAAGTGACCAGAAAATAATCTGCGCTATCGTTATGTATTTTGTAATTTACATGGTTTAAATAATGTATTGTTTGTATTGCGTCTGAATCTGTTATGAAAGTGCTGGTCCATATAATGCTTTCAATAGGATTTAGGTCTTCAGTATCCGGACTTGATTGTGTTGAATCTTTGTTGGTCGAAGTTTTATGTATTTTCATTTTATCATTTCCGATTTTGTAGTCTTGGTCTTGTGTTTGAGTTGATTTGTCTTTTGTCTTCTGTCCGGCTGCTAATCGTTGATTTCGCAGGCGATAGACCTTTGCTTCTTTATTAAAAATAAAAACACCGCCATTACATTCGAAGCATCCCAGTAAGTCCACAGTTCCTAAGTCTATCTCGTCCTTTTTTCCGGTTTTATTAAATTGTACGAGTTGTCGTGTGGTCAATACATAAAGATACTCATTTTTGGTATTTAGATCGCTTTCGGTATAGCGTTTACTTGCAAATAAGTCATGTTGAATGGATACCACAGGGTTCTCCAAGACGTAGCAGTTTATTACTTTAAATGCGGGGGTCGAATAAACCTTGACTCTTCCGTTGCGATGGCCAACATACAAGTCCCCCATCCACATGTGGAGCGCCGTTATCGGAGAATTTATTTTGGTTGCTTTAAAAAGTGGTTTTGTGAGGTTCAACGCGTCGTAGTCGTAAACCTTTCCATGGATTCGGTCAGCTGTCTCGATATCAGGGCCAATATGATTCAGCCATTCATCCACTTCACAAGGTATTTCTACGGGCGAGCTGGAGTCGGTAAACACCGACGACAATGACAATGACCGAGGCGACTCTGGAGGGCTTAGTTCATCGGAATCGTCGGTTGGGTTTGCTGACTCGTCGACGGGGTTTCTGTGTTGAGGCTCCTTGTCCATAGTTGGAATAAGTCACTTATATCTGGTAAGATGAAATTAGTAAGTAAGTAGTTTTGTAGTTCGTTAACTTTGCTATTTATGGGATTGAGACTGTCTACTATTTCTGATAGTTTAACCCGATAGTCTTTCAACAATTCCAATAATTTCCGGTTAGTTTCGTCTTGAACTATATAAGTTACGGTATGAGATTCTAATACTGCACTGACGGCATTATATGTGTGTCGTACATGTTGGTTATAGTTACTCGTAGTGTCTCGGATTGCATATACAGCTTTTAACGCGTGTAAAATTTGTATGTGATAATCAATAAGTTCAATTGTATTTGGGGGATACTGTTGTTCTGGGCTGTCGCTAAAGGTTTCTCGGCAAATAAGGTCAATTGGGTTGTCGTTAAATTCTTCATTCATATTTGATGATGGCTTTTATTAGTTCTTGGTAAGTATCTAGCATGGTGTTATAGTCTTGATTGGTGTCTACAGTGATCACTTTATTGGATGGAAATTTTTGTATATAATCTTGGTAATAAAATTCCAATCTTTGTAAATACTCTTTACTGATCAACAGTTCTTCCTGTCGCCCCCTTGTGTGAATTCTTTGCAAAAGATTGTCAACAGTGGCGTGAAAATAGATTACGATGTCTATTTCATTAATTGGTCTATCGGTCGTTAGTAGTTCATATAGTTCGTTAAGTATTTGATATTCAAAACTTCTCAAGCAATGGTTTGAATATAACGCGCGTACGAATACCTGGTTTGAACTGTGAATTGAACGCTCTAAAACACGTATTTTGTTTTTGTGTTCTATGATGTTGTCATATTGTTTGGCTAGCGATATTATAGCGTAACTTTGGAATTGAAAGCCGTATTTTTCTGGATTATTATAAAATTTTTTAAATAAATTTGTTCCGGATATATCTTTCCACAAAGTAATTGGTTCGGTGGTTGTTACAAATAGATTTTCCTTCAAGGTGTTATAGTTTTCTAAACACCTAATAACAGTCGTCTTAGCGACCGAAATATTTCCTTCAATGAGAATCGTTTTACTCATCACCTAACGCTTGAGTAAAACATTAGTTTTTTCTTTATTGTTTCTGTTGTCTTATTCTTTAAGATACAACATGATTCATTGTGTTTGTTGTGTGATTAGCGGGCAGACTAATCATTAACAAGTGACCATTTGCTTATGCAATAACTATAATATAACTGCTTTAAAACTTTATTTTAACTATTATTGATTCTTAGCTTACCGCCTTAAAATTTAGTTTAAAACTGTTCAAAATTACCGTTTGTTTCTGACTGTTATGATTGTTAGTCATTGGTTCTTTCATGGTGTGTTGTTACTTATTTATTTTTGTGTGTTTATAAATCGGCAATTACTTGACAATTACGTGCCTTACGATATTTGTAAACGGCAGACAGTGTACTTGTCAACAATTGGCGGTTATTTAGATTGTGTCCAGTTGCCTTGGATATCATGCGTTATAGTGTTGGTTTTGTGTGCGTTTGACCGGCAGTCTATTATCAAAATGCGCACAGTCGATTTTGGTCAGAGTATGCTACATCAGATAATAAACCGCCATTCAACAAGACTGTCGTTAGGATAATTACCACAAACCAGTGTTATTAGTACTATATTGTTTGTTTGATAAATTTACTTTGTTATTGTTCTTCAATTTACCTCCATTTAGCGTACATATTATGCTTATTAATATTTTTATTGATAATTGTTTGAAATTAGATACATCATACATCTGTACCGATTAAGCTTAATTTGGTTAGTCTGGTTAATACATTACATTACTGTGATTGTTTAGCAGAATGTGTTTTATGTTTGTGTTTTACAAAACCTTTACTACCTTATAAAATAATAAATTGATAATGATTAATATAATTTGCTTGTTATATGTAATGTGTAGTTACATAATGTTAATGACAAACGACAGTGTGATAGTTAATAGTTTAAGTATGATTGTAATAATTTTATACTGCGATTATATATATAATTATTTGTTTTATACCCTTTACCGCAACAATAACATACCATATTGTTTTGTCTATAGTGGTTTCTGAAGTGTTTACAAAATGTTTGTGTAGTGTTTGTATTTTACTAACATAACTAGCAGTCAGTTGACCATGTACAAGTTACTCATTGCCAGGCTTGACGTTGACATATCCACTGGGTAGACTTACACCTGCTTTATTTTTGGCTCTAATTCTTAACTTGTAGTTTTTGCATGCCTTTAGTCCAAAAATTTGACACCGAGTCGAGTTGTATGTTAATTCAGTGGTTGTCCATTTGTCCTTGGTTATTCTGGCCCTTCGATACTCCAAAAGGTATCCACTGATGCGATAGCTTCCTTGATCTTTAGGTTCGGTCCATTTTATCCGTACTGACCCAGGGAGGCACTCCACGAGCGTTGGTATTCCCGGGCGTAGCGGTGCTAAGTTGCCCGCTAAGGTAGTGACGAGTTCAGACATAACGTATAAGCTATCACCTTCGTTAGCATAACACGAGCGGAGACGAAAGAAGTAATCTTGCGATGGCTGTAAGTCCTTTACTCTATACTGAGTAGTA
Source organism: Dissorhina ornata (assembly GCA_034695265.1). Lineage (NCBI taxonomy): Eukaryota > Metazoa > Arthropoda > Arachnida > Sarcoptiformes > Oppiidae > Dissorhina > Dissorhina ornata. The sequence continues at coordinate 9,268 of JAQIWK010000753.1, read as the reverse complement.
TATTCTTGTCCAACAATAACACGTATTAAATCTTTGCGCACCCATTTGTGGTCGTCAATGTCATACATGTCTAGTTGATACAGCGAGGGTAATGCAGTAATTTGATCAAAGTGTAACCCTAAGACAAGTTCACACGATTCGGCGGTTATTTTCTTAACATTGACCGACGCGATTAGGTTCACGGGTTTGGTCACAACCTTGACAATGTAAAGAAAGCTGCGGACTTCTGTTGAGTTTTGAAATGTCGCTCTATATCTACCGGCATCGGCGTGTTTGACAGGTAAGTGAATATATTTCAAGGTATTGTCATCAATTTGTTGGCTTCGCAAACTGCCGTCAAAGACATGGTCGTTGTGCTCCCAGCGCGAGGAGTAGTTGCCTTTTGGTAACTCCAAGTGTATCGCGTATCCTTTGGTTAGTTCTACACGGAATTCTCCGTAGTTCTTAGTTATCATTGCCCTGCCGTCTGGTTTTCCCGTTATTTCAACTCCTAGGGCAAACGATTGGTTACTTCGGGTTGGCCATTCGCCCCTGTATATTGGAAACCAATGCTTCGGTGGATATATGTTTTGGATTACACATTCTTCCTCTTGTTCGGTCATCATGTTGGCAAAGTCTTGTCCGTCCAAGGCAAACTCTGGTTCTGCTAACTCATTCGAATTTTGATATTGGATGCTTGGCCTGTTATCGGTGAATAATTGGGTTTGTTCCGTCTCATTCTCTTCTGCTGGTCGGTCGATCAGACTATGCGGTTCCGGGGCATCCATTGGTCGGCCGTGAAGCAGGTAATTAAGTGAACACCAAGTGGAGTCCGTTGAGCCGTACGGTACCGCATAACAGCTTTTATTGTTGATAAAACCCTCTCCAGTTAGAAACTCAACCGCCTGACAATAATCATACGGGGTGACCGTTTTGTTAGTGTTTAGTTTGACGTACAAAACTTCACTCCATTGTGCTTTTTGTGTCGTTTGTTCAGTTGCTCGTCGCACTCTAAAGCGATGGTCGGTACGACTGTTAAGTTGGTTGATATATACGGTATATGCCTTTATTGGTTTGGCATTCACTTTCATCCATCGAGTGGCTCTCTTGGCCGCCGTACGTTTGGCCGCTGTCTGTTTCTCAATAAAATAGCTATATTTGGGCGTTTCGTTGGTGTACGTTGCAGGCTTCCAAGATATGACGACATCTGAGCTGCCGACCCATCGGGCTTTAGGTCGAGTTGGTGGTCTCATATTGACAATACAAGAAAAGCACAGTATAAAATAAAACTTCACTTAAAACTTAAGAAGCACCGAGTTTGTAAACTGCAAACAACTGTATTGGCGACAAACTGCTATTGACGAGAACTACGTTTGTAAACAACTACTTGCTGCAAGTAACTTGAGTAACGCGGTTACAGCGCATGCGTCCAGTCTCTGCGCAGTGTAATTTAAAATAGCCTTTTAGTATTACAAGCGGTTATTTTAAGTTTGTTTACTAATATAAATCTACTAATTATATAATTACTTCTGGTGTTTGTGTGATTATTTTATGTTTACGTATTTGAAATACAATTTGTTTTTGTTTTGTCTGTGATGTATTGTAATCTTTAAAATGAATTAGTGTAGTATTTTATTAAGCTAGATAAGATTACGCTGGACCACGACTTAAAGTATCCAGGGTATCAGTGGGAAAAAGTATTTCACGGGATCGGCTTGCATAACCCCACGAAAACCAATTTTTAGCCCGTACTCGGAACAAATAAGTACGACCGGCAATCAGGCCATTAACTCTACAAGACGTTGTCGGTCCGTCCGAATTATTCAGGATTTTCCAAAGATTTGAAGTAAACTTCTCTTTCCATTCGAGTCTATAGTGAGTGATTTCATAGCTGCCTTCGCAATCGGGTTTATACCACGTTAATTCAGCACTTTGGTTAAGTAATCTAACGACGAACGGACGGCTAGGTCGACTGGGTTTTATGTTAGGATTTAAGGTCGTAATTGGGGTCGGATTATCCAAATAAAAACTATTGCCGACATTATTAATAGCGTAGACACGGAACGTATAAGTCGTTTCTGGTGTGAGGTCGGTTACCTTGTGCTCATACAAGGTTAAACATGTCGGATCGCTGATTTTATATCCACAATTTATATACACTCCTTCGGTTTCGGTCCGGCATTCTATACCGTAAAAACAAACCCCTTGTTTTTTGTGTGTAATCGCAGGTGTCCAGCTCAGGCGGCAGCTATCGGAAGTGATTCTCTCGATGTTTAGCGGACCAAGAGGTGTGTCCGGCGGCATAAGGACTACTATTTTGTAAGAGAAGACTCTAACCTCTTCTACATTAGTGAACATTGCGATGTAAACTCCTTTGTCATCACCGGTTATATTGTGATGAATGTATTTTAGTTGATTTTTTTCTTGTTTTACTGACCACTTAGTTCCCAATGGAAATGTAATCCCGTTTTTACTCCAGACCATACTATAGTTATCGTTCGGTACATCCAACAATATTGAATAACTGCTGCCTACTTGAATAATTGAATAACTTTTACCGGTCTTTTCCCGTAATAGCGATCAACACAGAGTGTCCTTGCACCAATTTTTTTGTCGACTTTTTGTTTAAAAGGATTGAAGTACAACCCGGTGTCTACAGCCATAGCGTATAGATCGTATTCGATAGTTGTCGTAATGTTTTTATTAATTATATTGTTCATACTTATAATTCGTTTGATCGGTGTTGCTAACTGTAGGCTAGAATTAATAAATATAATAAATATCGTATATGGTTTTTGTTTTGTTTCTTTAAATTATATCGGTTAAAAGAGTTGCGATGCGATATAATGCTTCTATTATTACTCCAGTATTAAAAGTATTTAAACTTTAGATTAGAAGGTTAGAGGTGGTACTCACACAAGCTAGAGATACAAAAGCTTATGTATTACTAGTGAAGCAACAATGTATCGGTTCCTTCGAATTTTACAAATACTTGAAGTGTAAGAATAATTATTATTAAAAGTTTGCATATATTATTTTTTTGGATCAATTTTTGTTTGTATTGTTTTGTGTAGAATAAACCGAATGAAGCAACAATTATCAATAAGAATATATCAAATATTTGAATAGTAGTTGTTTTGTTTAATTTAAGTTGAAGATTATGAATATACTTCTTAATTATTTAATTTTAAATGAACTTAGGTAAAATGGAGAACACCACGTGATTAAGACTGTATGCTCGTGGTATTGTGAGCCGAATAGTAACACAGTAATTAGACCTTACAGTAAATTAACCACTTTCTGATATACAGTATAGTAGTACGGTTAATACTTTTGTATTGGGATGTTGACCTTGGAGGTCTAGCAACTGGTGTAGTGAGGTGATTAATTTTAAACAACAAAATTATGTTTTAATAAATAGTTTATTCAAAGTTATACCATTAAACCCAATAAAATAATCATTTTAATAATCATACCAAATTATACCAAGTTACATAAGATTACATAATATACCGCAACCACTTATATAATACTAGATTATCATAATTTATAGCGAAAGAAAAAGGTTTTTGTTTAGTCCACAGGATTTTTGATGTCGTTGTCCATGCGGGAATAAAGTACATAAAGAATTGGGCTGAATTCCCCCCATCCAGCCTTGTTTTTGGCTCTGATTTTGAGCTCGTACCATGCGTCGTTTGGTCCCAAAGGTTGTAGGTAAGGAGTGGTGTATACTCTACTTCTAACTATACTGGGGTTAAGATTTTCCCAAGCCACAGCGGTGTCTCGTTTGTAACGCAAATCGTAGCCGCCGATCAGATGACGGCCTGTGTTTATGGGCGCATCCCAAGAAATTCGCAAACGGTTCGGCTGTACAAAGATAGCACGTATGTTTATAGGCGGTTGCGGCTTCCTGTCTCGCGGCAGGGTAGAAATCACATCGCTTATTAATTCACTGCTGACGTCAAACTGATTATATGCCGATACTTGGAAGTCATATGCTGTATCCGGTTTGAGTCCTGTTACTGTATATTTGCATACATTAATTCCGTGTTTATCAATAATCCATCCAGTTTGGCCGGTCTCGCGATGTGACAGCGAGTAAAATATAGCCGATCGAGCCCCTCCAAAGTCCATGGGATGTAACCAGTTGAGTGTTATTTGGTCTGACCCTATTTTGTCCGCAGTTAAAGGTCCAGTTGGTGCGTCTGGTTTGTGAATTACAAACAGTTTAATGCTGGTGGTATCACACCCACAATGATTGCTGATAGTGAGTGCATATATGCCTTCGTCGTTTGCCTCCAATTGATTTATGGTCAGCTCTATCGCAAATGGTTTATAGCCCAGTTGAACTCTATTATTATCAGCGCAAGTCTTTCCGTTGAATGTGAGTTCAATTTTGTTGATTGGCATTCCATTGTATTCCATGGGAATGATTACCTGTTCATTGCCTTTGCCAATTAATTCCAGTAGACGTTTGGCGTTCGGCTGCTTAAACTGCGGCCAAATGTGTCCGTAAACGCTTTCATAAAAGTTGCGATTTTCTCCATGGTGTGTGAAGTAGGTTAAAGCATTGCTGCTTCGGCCGAGAGTTAATGTCACGGGTATTGTGGATGCAATTATGGCCGGTCTGAAAGCAGCTACAAACGTCAATGCCTCACTTGGTTGTCCTAACCCAGACGGATATACGCCACGGACTCGAATTCCATATTCTTGGCCGCTTATCAGACTGTGTATCTTACATTCGGTAGAGGCTGTGAAAGTTGTATTCCCGGTAAAGGTGAAATAAGGGCGTCCGGGGTTACGCAGCTCAACATAATACTCTAGCAATCCGCTGTCTGCTGCCGAAGGATGAGTCCAACTGAAGGCATGTCCATCCAAATCAATTTTTATCAGAACGGGTCTTTGTGGTACTGCGGTCGAGACGTCCATTTTCTTTATTTACAATGTTGAGTGTTGAGAAAACAAGTACATAATAAACTTGTTTTTATGTTTGTTGATGTATGAGTAAGTTGAAGGGTAGTGTTAGCGCATACGAGTTCGCACACAAATTACGTGAGTTTATTTACATACGTTCAACTTACTTTTATAATTTAAAATTAAAATATTTGTACCGAATATTTTCTTAATTAATTTTGACAAAAGGTCAGCCAATAACTAAGGTTTATAGAAATAAAATAAAATTTTCTACATTCCTTTTCGAAGTGGCCCAAATTGTTTGGTTTTGAGGACCGACTATCTTAGCCCATAGGAATTCAATGGGAAATTACTTGAGTGCATTTATTAACTGCTTCTAGATTTTAATTACAATTGTTCTACCCAGTATTTTTGTAAATAACTCGGTTATATTATTGGTCACCTACTACCGTTCCTTAAAACCTAAAAACATTTATTACATTGCTTGCCGTTCAGTCGGTAAGCCGATGGTTTTAAGGTCTGGCCAAGTTTTAAATGCGTAAAGTTTGCTATCTGTCGTACACAAGTACACTGCACATGCGTGTATGTATTAGGCGGCCATGGTGGCTATGTCCCGACTACATAACATACAATTAACAGTTTGTTTTACTTGAAATGGCATGCGTTGTTACTTCTGGGTGTTCACATAGATTACGTGAATTTATTAATTTATAATTGTCCAATTCCTATACTTTAATTAAAAAATATTTAGACCCACTAGTGGTTGTTGTTACTTTTGGCAAAAGTTCGGCCACTAACTAAAGTTTGTACAAACAAAATAAAGTTCGCTACATTATCGCTTGATTGGTCCCAATTTGTTCGGTTTAAACACCAGCAATTTTATCCCATACATCTTCAATGGAAAATTATTAGACGGAATTTGTCAACCACTTTGAGACTTAAATTATTGTTGTTCCACCCAGTATTTTTGTGAATAACTCGGCCAATTAATTGGTCACATATTAAAGTTTCTTAAAACCTAAAAACATTTATTACATTGCTTGCCGTTCAGTCGGTAAGCCGATTGTTTTAAGGTCTGGCCAAGTTTTAATTGCTTTAAGTCCGCCCTCTGTCGGACTCAAGTACTCTGCATATGCACAGGTGTATTGTGTAGCCATTGCTATAGCGGATACCACAACATTGACCGAGCCATTTGGTGATTGGGCTTGTTATTTTTCGGGTTTATTTATTTTAAATTTGTTTACCACTTGTTTAAAGTACAACTACGTTATATGGCACGTGTAAAACACACAAGCAAGAGAGGTCTTGCTAAACAAACCGGCCTCACACTTAAATCTAAGCGTTTACGTGAACGGCCGACCGAGCCGTCTACTTCAGCCACATCCGTGGCTGAAGTATCTAACACTAATACTTTCCAGTTACCCTCGTTCAATGAGGCCTTCGGTCAACCGCTTTTTGGCCAATTGCCCTTTGCTCAAATCCAGCTAAGTGTATCTCAAATTATTGATAGCATTGTGTGTTCAGATGAAGAGCAATCGATGAATGAAGAAAGCAGTGATTACACCGGCGATGATCAGAGCGTTAGAGATCAGTTGGACAGCGACACTCACGATACACATGACCAGGCCGAAGATATTGTGTCGTCAAGAGAAGTGATTGGGGTTTTGGCGTGTCATAATGAAGAAGAGTTGACACGCCAAGTGTCGACAAGAGAAGACAGTGTTGACGACCCCGTGCCGGGTTGTAGTGGTTATCAGACACGGTCGAAAACTCTCCCACAACTCGAATACGACGACAGTTCGGATGATAATTCGGTTGACTTTACGCCGTTACGACTAGAGTGTCTCTCAACTCCGTTTCCCGTGTCTGTTGATAGCGAGGATGAAGGACCGACACGCAATGATTTGGAAGTCGCTAGCGAAAGTTTTGAAGAGTTTCTCCATCTTCCCGACCTTCCTTCCGGCAGGAAAAGTTACAAAGAATATATTGTTACTTGCATTCATCGTTTCCGTATAGGAGCCGACAAGACCGACGGCAATTTAGTACGAGAGTATCGTGTATCACTAAAGGGTTACAAGTCACGCTATTGGTTGCCCGAAACATCTCTTAACCCTGATGGCCTTTTATTCAAAGCTTTCTTGCTGTGGAACCGTAGGCTTAAGAAGGACCGGACCAGTTGTCCTCCAACTGCAGACGAGATTGGCGGTGGTTCCGTCGATAAAACTATCCGGACAATAGGGTTTTTGCCGTCTAGTATACTCGCCCCCGTAAGTTATACCAACACCGTTCGTCGAGTCTTTCGAAAGTTAGTTAAGACTGGCGGATATTCTAGAGACACAGGATTTTATACGGGTCGTAGTAAGCACAGCACTCCTTTAGACGAAAATAAATTTTACGCAACAATTTATGGACGTTTAGCTGCTTTAGATAAATTTCGAGCAGTCAATCTATGGCCGCGTATCCTTGGACACGCTTATCGTCATTCGATGAAAGACCAAATCGAAGGTAACCCAAGTTTTAACATTAACTACAAAGAAATTAAACCATCTACCGATGCCAACAACATTCGGAACCTTTCTACCTCGTCTAAGAAACCGACGGTAGTATTTGGCATTTCCTGCGGAGAGTTTCATGGGCCGCTACATTGTATAGCCATTGGTGTATCTCAACTTGATGGCCAACCAATTGACGGTAAAAATAAAATTCAAGCTTTTTCGTTGTTTCAATCATTTGCGTGATTATTGTTGTAACCAGTTGCTGTCTTCGACCCAGCGGTTAAGCATTTGGCAATTAAAGGACACCCAAAAATAATCAAAGATTTATGTTCTCGCCTACCGCTCACGGTGGATCAAGTAAAGTATTTTTATGGAAACCAGACTACGTCGGCTGACTGCATTGAGCGCGTGTTTATGAAGATCGCTTTAATGATGGATGGTTTGGAAGAAATCGGTGGCTAATTATGGTTTTATTATTACAGTTTTTACTCATTGTACTGTCTTGGGTTTGGTGGTTTAGTTGTCAATAAATATTTTATTTTTTGAACATTTACTTTGCGACTTAGAGGTCATTGATTTTATTGATAGTGATATTGTCATGCATTGGTCGATGAAATTATCTAGCTTTTTTATGGAATTTTTGTGATCATAATATGTTACTAATTCATTGATCGTTAAGCGGTCGGTCATATAAACTGCGTGTTTTTTTCTTAAGTGGTCGCGAGCTGTGTCGTTCAAACAAAAATCATTTGCTTTTCCAATTAGTTTGCAGTCAATACACTCAAACGGCGTGTACCGCAAATGTTGGTGCAAATGACTCCTCATAAATTCTTTACTTATTGTCTGATCTTTTGCGGCCTGGTAAGCAGATTTAATGGACACCTTTTTTGGATAATAATCTGCACCTTTAGTAAGGCCGAGACGTTTAACTGTGTGACATACGGGGCAAAACATACAGTTTGTGACTGTTGTATCCGTTGCTACCTCCGATTTAGCAGTGTAGTCCACGTATGCGTTAACCCATTTTTTTGCTACTATAAATTCATCTAGATATAGCATTCTATTGCCGTCTAAATGACGGATATTATGATTTCGGTATGTGTTCAGTGAGGTAAACTTTTCATGACATTTGTTACATCCTATATACACGTCTAAGTGTGCCATCAGGTGTTGTTTGGCGTCATCGGCCGTAACGGCCTCATACATACAAAATACACAAAAGTGTTTACTTAGTAAAGCCGATTGCGGTAATGAAGTTGATTTTGTTAGCGATTGTATATTCTGCTTAAGTTTTAAGTGTCTCTGTCGTGTTTCCGTGGACATATTACTCTGTTCTTTATCCGCATACTTGCGCTTATTGGTTAACAGCGCTCTCAATGGGCTAAAAGGTTCGGCCACACCGACCGATTTCTCGATCTCGTCTAACTCATTTGTCTGTATGTATTTGTTGGTTGTTAGTAGACCTCTATTTATTAGGTTAACATTATCTTGAATTTGTTGATAAATTGGTCTGCGCTTTTGGACGTCTTTATAAAAATTCATTGCTTTTGTTTCCAACACCTGAGTTCAATTTACAAAATTTTGTATTTTTTTCAAATTTTTGTATACTTAACGTTGAAAGTGAAATTTTCAAAATAGCCAAAATTTTTGTCTTTTTATGAATAATAATTAGGCAAAGTTAGAGAGAGGGACGTCGAGACGTTTACGAGTTATCGGGTCCCGTTATGACCAGGGGTGGCCCGCGGCCATTTTAAACGTCGAAATTAAAATTTTCAAAATAGCCAAAATTTTTGTATTTATATCAATAATAATTAGGCAAAGTTAGAGAGAGGGACGTCGAGACGTTTACGAGTTATCGGGTCCCGTTATGACCAGGGGTG
>JAQIWK010000752.1:0-13672 GCA_034695265.1 Dissorhina ornata | reverse complement strand
AATAGTTAAAAGTGTTGGTTAAAAGCAAAAGTTTCCCAAATAATCAATATATTTAAAGCCAAATTTTTGCAAACTATTTGTATATAACTTTTAAATTAATATTAATTATATATACAATTATACGAAAATTTTTGAACACAAACTTTGCAAAATTAATTGTAATATGAAATTGATTTAAATCTGTCAAATGAATTGAATGTACAAATTGTTGTATCAAAATATTAAATACATTGCATTTAGTAATAATTGATTTGTAAGTTGATATACATATAAATATTTTATATTCACATTCAACATAATGTTAAATATAAACACGATAAAAGTCTAATCATTTTTTAATTTACAACAAAATCAGATTTAAGTCATAAATGGTTGTCAGCTTTCAAACCAAACAAATTTATTAATGATATTTGAAATACTTTTGTTTTAAAGTCAGTATTAATTTGTAAGATTTAAATGAAGCCTTTGTACTGTATGTCAATTCTGTTATAATTTAGTTTTTATGATAATTTTAGCATTTATTATATTAAGTTTGAGATTAAATTTACATAAAATTTGTTTAATTATTGAATGATTAGACAAATGACACGATTGATGTCGAAATTAAAGGCTAAATATTTGAAAATAGCATTAATTTTGTTAATTTCGTTGGTATTTGTGTTTTTATATTATGATAACCGAGAAGAGCGACAATTTTTTGATGAAAATTATGTACAGTTGGGCGGTTCGCTCGCACCTGACGACCGAGTCTGTCATTTACCCTTAAATGTCAATCCTTTTGACGAAAGTGTAGCTAAATATATGACAACTTTGCCAAAGAGTATTGAATGCAAGTACGAAACGGATACCAAAAATAATTTAACTTTCATCGACGAGACCGGCACTCTTCGACAGACGCACGGCTACTATAAATGCAAATATCAGTTATTTGACAGATTGGACGGCAATGACAACGAAATAGTTTACAAGCCGTCGAGAGACTTGGACCCCAACAATGGCTTTCCAATGGGAAACAAGAGTTTTGTTTGGGTTGAGTGCCAAGACATGGCCGGACGAAAGGTCTACGAAAATACTCACTTCTGGTTTGCGTTGAATCCGAACCAGAATTTAAAAGAGCCGGTCGATGATACTGATCGTCCATCTGTGTTGATATTAGTGATTGAATCGCTTTCACGCGTTAATTACTTGCGATTTATGCGACAAACGAGAGACTCAATGGAAAAGTTAGGAAAAGTGGTGTATCTGAAAGGGTTAACCAAATTGGCGGACAACTCATTCCCAAATATGGTGCCATTATTGACGGGTAAACGTGCCTGGCATAATGAACTACAAAATGAAGATTTTGGTCCATACGATGACTGGCCATTCATTTGGAAAGACTTTCAGAAAGCCGGCTATAAGACAGCATTGATTGAAGATTTTCCCACATTTACACTATTCAACTACGAGTCCAAAGGGTTTGTTGAAAGGCCGACCGACTGGTATCCGCGACCCTTTTGGATACACCTGTTTCGTGATGTTTCGAGAATACTGTTGGGATTAATACCGTTTGAATTAAGCAACTGTTATATCGATCGGTTTCCCAAAATAAACATATTTCTCGACCAAATCAAACATTTCATTCATAAATGTCAGTCAAATCTTTACCCATACTTTGCATTTGCTTTTTACATCGAAGTTACACACAATGACTTCAATAGAGTACAACTCATTGATTCACATGTTTCACAATTTTTTGAACAAATGAGCCATCGATTGAATAATACAATTGTTATTTTAATGGTATGACTGATTTGATGTCATTTTATATAGTTTTGAGAAATTTAAAGTTTAATGAATTGTTGGTTTGATTTGATAGGGAGATCACGGGAACAGATTTGGACCCGTATTGCAGACTGTGATCGGCAGAATTGAAGAGAGAATGCCTTTGTTTGCCCTCACACTTCCCGATCAACTCAACCAAAGATATCCAAATTTGTTGCCAACTCTAGAGTCAAATAGTGAAAAACTGATGACTTGGTTAGACTTATATCGCTTCCTAACAGACATCGCATATCGTAAGATAATTATCGTACGAAATGTAATTTATTTTATTGAATTAATTTGTATTTTTATATTGATTTTCAGACAACTATTCATCAATAAATTCAGTGCCACAAAAGGTGCGATCATACTCTCCGTGGAGGCAATTGATGCCTCACTCGAGGACCTGTTTGAACGCTTTAATACCAGAAAACTATTGCGTTTGTGATAAACGAAAATCAGTGACAATTTCGGAACCAATTGTCAGAATGGCTTCATTAGCGCTGATTCAACGCATCAATAATGTTGTGCCTCAAGACAAATGTCATCAATTATCACTTGACTCATCATTAGCTGCCGAAGTATGCCATCAATGGTTTTAATTGATTAGATTTAAGTGAATAAAATTTTCTAATTTGTTTGTATCAATAGATTATTCTTCCGAGTAGTTCGACTGCAAAAGCCAAAGGTTTTGAAAGTCGTATTGAAGTAACTATTTCTGCCAAACCATCCGACGCTTTATTTAGGGCTCAACTCTTCCGAACTGCACGCTCTCATCACTGGACGGTGAAGGGAGAGATCAATCGGATTAACAAATACGGGAATCAATCTTATTGTGTCCACGAAAGACAATTAAAACCATTTTGTCATTGTCTGCAATTATGATCAGGAATAGTATAACTAGTTAATGATATATCTGAACCAAATTATCCATGATGATAGTGATCTAATGATTGTCTTAAGCAATAAAAATTTATCGCCAATACTTACAGCGAAAGATCTGCAAGAATTGTGACCATAGATGTTGTGACTACATTACAGGTCACATACCTTTATATACTCATACAAAGCATTTATAAGTGAATGCAATTGAAAATAAATTTTGTAACATTGTCTGATATTAACTAATAATTTTTTATGATTATGAGATAAATATACTTATATTTACTATTTTGCACTCAATTATACCAAAAAATAAATTGTTTTAATTTAAAACAAAGTCATAATCATGTTTTAAATAATACTAATTTGTTGTTTAATTTAAATTTCATTTATGATTATTAATAAAATGATTTTGAAATACTTACTTACTAGTTATAAGAAAATATTGTTTATTTTTTTTTTTGGTTAATAAATATTTTATACTATAAATTAATAATTTAAAAGTTTTTTTTAATAAATAATGATATAATTTACATGTTTTACATTAATAATACATTTTTATAGATATATATTTTAATTAAAAATTTGTTCAAGTCAATAAATTGTTAGCTAACCTTATATTACATTTATATTACCAAAAAAAAACTTTGTTAAAAAGTGTTTATAATCTACAAAAAAAAGTTTATATTTTATAATGAGATCCTTATTTTAAAAGACAACAAATAAATAATAATTACATATATATTAATATTGTAAGTAAAAAATTGTAATCAATTTTGTACTTCACTTCATCTTCATTATTGTAAAACAACATTTCTCTTGATTTTATAATTAATTTTATAAATCTTTAACAAACAAAAAAAAAGAGTACAAAATTTTATTTGATTTGTTTTTTGTCATAAAAATGCAATTCCTGTGTATAAAAGTTTTTTGTGTTTAAGATGTATATATTATATATGTATTAAAAGCTTTCAATTTAATTGTAATAATAATTATTCAAACTTCTAGATAATGAACGAGGATTTGTATCACTATTTTGACGCCTCATAGATGAGGTCCTGTTGGCAGTGTTGGTATTATTGTGGTTAACATTGTTAGCGCCGTTTGAATTACCATATCTGACCACTTGTATGGGATGAACATGATGTAGATGACTATGGTTATGGTGATTAAGCGGTTCAGTTAGAGTGGTAACACCGTCTAACTGATCCAGTATATCATCGACGTGTTCGTCGGTAAGTGCACCGAACGGACTGTAGACCGGTATGTCTTCTTTGGCTTTCTTTATGACTTTTCTCTTTTGTATGAATAGACGAGAAGACAATACTATCAAGAAACAGACTAACGATCCGCACAGCGATACCAACAGGTATAGTATCAGTCGTTCAGTGTTTCCTATTGGAAAAAATAATTAAAGAAAAGATTTTTAAAAATTTTTATTATAAAAAAAAAGTTTATAAATTAACTAAATTATAAACGAGTTTATCATTTAGTAAAGGAGAATAGCTATTATTATTATTATTTTTATTTTTCAACAACAAGTGATAACTTTGTTTAAAGTTTAATAATCCCATTAACGGTATTTATTTTTTAAGTTTATTATATTTTATCAAATGAATGTGAAAACCTTTTTTGATTAAATAAAAAATCTTAAGCCCAACCTTTACGGCTAACAAAAAATGCCAATAAATTATAAAACAATGCGTGACTGAATGCCTAACTCATGTCTATATTATAAAGTCTTAATAAGCGTTTAATTGCATCATAAATATGTCACGAATTGCTTTTAATGTGATTACAAACTAATAATATAACTTATATTATATAAGACAACACTAAAGACAACCAGAAAAACAACAATAATTTTAAGAAAAAGCATACTTTTGATGAAATTAACGGCTGATATCCAGTCGGATATAAAACCGATAACTTTTTCTGGCGGAACGATTAGAGTACAGTTAACTTCACTGTCGGCGCTGTTATTGTTAGCGATATTATAGTTACTATTCTTCAGATCAATGTCCGACTTTTGATTGATGGTCTTAGTCTCGGCAACGGTCAGATCCTCTTTGTCTCCGCCTTTTAGCACTTTATGACCAGAATTTGCTGGCGTTGTGGGCGCCTCCTGTTCCGGTATATACCGGGGCTCTTCAACAAAGCCCGTGTAATCACTGGTATCGACGCCATCTTCGTTGGATATACTATCACTATTACTATTAATACTACCGCCGCTAGTCTTCGGGTCTGCCTCTGTGACACCAATGTCTAGATCTTTGAGTACATCTTTTGGTACACACGTATAAACAACTTTAAGATGAAAGGGTGTTTTCTTAGCGCATCCCGGGTCGCCAAAAGTACCGATATCTGCGTCCAACGAGCACTTCTTACGTCCGTGACACGAACTCATCACCGTTTCGGTCGCATAACTCACTCGGCATTCTTCTGATGACGCTGTCTGTGATGACGACGACGATATGGCTTGACTCGCGTCGGTATTGGCCGGACATTCGGGTATTTCTGTCTTTGACGACCCGAATGCGGCCGAATAAATGACAATTCGTGAAGTTTTGTGACACTTTAATCTAAGTCTATCACCTTCGCAAACTACCTTGTTGTAAAATGTGTCTATATTTTTATAAGAAATAAATTTAAAATTATTATAAGTATTATATTGGATGTGGAAGTGCTATTGGATTACATACTAGGCCTGCATTTGAAAGCAATTTCCGCATATTTCCTGACCCCAGGACAGGGATCTATGCCTCCAAACGATTGCGGAGATGTCATGAATTTACACACTCTTTGTTCACGACATGAAGACTCAACTTTTTGTAACAAAGAGTACTAAACAAATAAATTTAAATATTTTGAACATTAATTAATTGATGTTTTTTTTGGGTGAATAACTTAATTGTTAGTTTAATTTATTTTTAAATAGTTTCCTAAATAAACATTTCAAGTGAACTAATTGATTACAATAAAACTGAATTGTGTTTTACAAGTGTTTCAATTCAATTATTGATAATTAAGACAAATGACTACATCTGTAAGGTCTCTAAAGATTGACTATTGGATGTTTTAGGACATATAGTCAATAAATTATCATTGAAATCGACAATTTATAGCAAAAATTAATTAATTAATAATAATTGATGTCTTACTCTCAGCGAATCAGATGACAGACAATCGGTGGTATCGTTAGAAGTGAGCGAAGAATTAAGCGATGATAGCGTTGATAGAGGAGGAGAGGGTGATGTTGAGGGACAGAGTTGATGAGAGGGTACTGCCTGTCCGTATTGAGCCAAATAGATGCTAATGACTGTATTGGGCAGACATTCTAGTCGGAGCTCTTCGCCGTCACAGGCGTGCACTTGAAATGTACGTAAAGTTCCTGACAATAGAGCTAAACAGATAAGACATCATTTCAATTAATTTTTTGATTCACATTTTATGCTCTCTTGTGGTATTGGTATTGGGATTGTAGTCTACAATTTCAATCAAATAGCAAAAAAATGTTTTTTTGTGTCTTTTCTATAGTAGTTTGATGTCAAAGAAAGACAATGGCTATGAATAATTGCATATGACTTATCAAGCTAATTAAATCATGCATTTGCTTGCAATTTATTAAATTATAATTAACTCTACAGTGTCAGGCAATAACAAGCAAACATTTATCATTCAAAAAATAATACCACAAATTAGCAAAAAAATAATAATAATAATAATAGTAAATAAAAATAAATGGAAATAATTTTTAAAAAACAACAATAATATTCACAAAAAATAGTAGAAATAATAAATAAAATAAATGCCTAGTCCAATTACAATTATTGTTTAATATAAAAATATAATATTTAAATGTGTAAAATTTACATTTAATGCTTTAAAAGCCTTTTATAATATTTAATAGTTTATTAGTTAAATTGAATGAAAATTATTTTACTTTTATTTCAAAGCTACTTAAGTATATATTTATTGGAAAATAATATTTCACTCAAGAAACTAAACTTTTAATACATTTATTTAAGTAAAATAGGAATGATTTTGATATAAAGCTGACAAAATATAAAAAACACAATAAAAATGTTATATTTTATTGCATTCAAAGGCCTTATCGCCTGTGTATTTGGCGACCGATAATGTATTTAAGAAGTAAAATAAGATTGAAATGTCATTTGCTTTGACGACACATTAAAGCAAAAACTTTTTTTTTATTTTTTGTGTTTCGAAATGAATTTATTTGGTAAGAAATATATTTTTTATTTTATATATTTTATATATATTTTTTCATAGACTACAAGATTCTGTATATGCAATGGTATTATTGTTGTGTACCAGAGCTTACATCATATGAAGGGAAGTCACATTGATTTTGGGTTCTTATGGCTTATCGATGCAAAAGCTATACACAAAAAAAAATATTAATACATATATTTCTATCTATCGATGTCTTAACTATAGAGATGTATTGTTTACTTAGATTTTGCTGTTTAGTGGCGGACACACCAACACCTAAAATATTGTACTGGTTTTGACCATATTTATATTTTTAATCATGTTCAAAAACATTATTTACACTATTATTTTGTAGATAAGTAAATAAAATTTAGTATTCTTTATCACAAAAATGTTTTATAAATATATTAAAGATTAAACTCTGATTTATAATAACCAGTTTTTTATATAATAAATACACAATATAACCGCAAAATTATATAACATTTTAAGATATCAAATAATAAACATAAGTTTTTTTTAAATAACAAGAGCCTACAATTAAAAAATTCATTGGTTTTTAATCTGTAATTTATCAAAAATACTAGTTTCCTATACTCCTACTTTGTTTTTATAAATATTTTAATAGTAATTATAATTTTTTGGATGAATAAATAATAATTTTAAAATTAAATTAAAGTTCGTATCTATTAAAAAAAATTATTCAACGCAAATCTCAAGAGTTGTTTTTGAGATACTCTTCAAGTCATTAATAATAATAACACAAGAGTTACGCCACTCTTGTCTGTTATTTTTTGTATAATATAAAAGTTTTATAATAAAACTCTTGAAACAAACTTTGGGTTTATATTCACTTCAAATATTGTTGTATAAGAGATTGACTTTATATATAACACATACAGAATATGTGCAGAAGAATAAAGACATTTATAAGTATTGAGCACTGGATTCGTGTGCCAGAGATGAGCCATGGATTTCGCTCTTTAAATATACGATTCAGTAATAATTCATAAATGAATATAACTCTTAAAAAGACAAACATTATATATTTCAGTATTTGTTTGGCAAGTTATAAACAAAAATTTTTGACAAAATCTTAAAATAAATTTAATTAATTTCTCTTACATTACATTACACGGAAGAGAGAGAGAGAGAGAGAGAGAGAGAGAGAGAGAGAGAGAGAGAGAGGGAGCACATTGAAACACTTCACAGTAAATTAAAATTCAACTAATCCTTGGAATATATAAATAATTAAAACATTTAATTGAATTTAACGCTTAATTTATAAAAATTTATATGTAAATAAATTTATTAAACAAATAAAACAATTGTTTATATATGCTGTATAGCATAACAACTATTTTTTTTAAATTATACCAAACTATTTTTATTTACACTATTTATAAATTTAGTGATTATATGCAAGATTTACAATATATTAGTGTGTATTTCGTTCATAATATACAAACAGATAGCGATTAAAATGATAGCATAAGATGTTAAGCTAATTAAATAAATTTTATATTTCCTCCCATTAAAAAGACTTGGTCTTCTGTCAGAGATGATCATAAAAAAATATATCAAAAACCTTATTATTAATAATATATGTTTTAAGTTATAGTTATAATAATATATATATTTTTTACACAGCAGTCAATGTCTTTACTGGTTGTCCTGTTTGTGACAAATAACACGAAACGATATAAAGTTAATGATATTTGGCATAACCATCACATCGCGTTTGTGGCCTAACATCTCAAACACTTGTGTATACTATGCTGTATATGTGTGGTATATAATGGTTAAAGTAAATTGGGAAACGGTTTTCCAACCAAAACGACAATCTTTTTTTTTACTGTTATATAATGTTAAGTCAAGTATAATAATAAGTGCAACACTATAATAATAATAATGAAAAAAAGTTTGGCATACTTTAGATTAGCCACAAAATGCCTATTTTGTGTTAAACTCTGTGTTTGACCACTCATTTGTAAGCAATATTATTATTATTGCATTCTTTAACATTGTAGTCGACCACAAATGCAATGACTTTTCCTTTAGATTGCATAAACATTACATTGCAAACCATAAGCTATTCTCACTTCAAGTCCATAATGAGATTACTCGACAAATTAGACAAATCTTTTTGAGAGAGAAGAATGTGAGCCCAATATTGAGCTAACAATTTGAGTTAATTCACTGTATATTCTGTATATAAACATTAGGCAACAATCGCATTATATAATTTTGCATATTTTCTCAATTTATCCACATATTTTAATTTGTCTCTTATTATACACTTCTAATAATTGTTTGAAATTATATATAAAGAAAAAGTTTTGCATAAAATAAATATTTACACAAAAAAGCACAACACTAACTTTTGCATTACACTAATTTTGTTCAGAAAGTTTGATCCTGTCTTTTGAGTCAAACAAGAAATATATTGTTTGTAACAAATCTTAATCTAAATGACAGCATCTGTAGTAGCGATAGTAGTGTTGGCACTGTTTTGTTATCAGGGTTTTTAGTGTCTTAATTAAGACACATATAGAAAAATAGACACACATTTAGCCTAATGAATGGGCATCAAGTCATTAGAATTATACAAGGCACAAAATACTGTAGCTATTCCTTAAGTAAATTGTATTTAAATATTTAATTTTCAATATAATAAACAAAATTTATATATATATATATATTTATTCACTAATTCTGTTCACGATTTATTACAAAATTGTAATGAAAAAATATAATGATGATAATGGTAACAACAAAAAATAAACGCTACCTATTTTATATAATATAATAAATAAAACATAGCTAGCTGGTTTGGTGTATTATATGAAGGTGATTAATGAACTGTCGGTGCAAATGACTGCACCAAAAAAATACTGTATGTATACCAAACCCAAACTAAACTCCATTAGTATTACATATTAATTAAGATTACATTTCGTGACTGAAAAACTTTTCACGACTTATGCATGAGTTTTGTTGTGTTTTTATAAAATTTCTGTTATTTTTTTGCGAAACATTTTCTATCGGATGTTTTCGCTCAAATATTTATAATATAAAGGCAATCCTTTAATAATTTTTGTTTATTAAAGCGGTTTTCTTTCCCTAAAAACTTTTAGTTCATATAAACTTTCAGTTAACTTTATTCATATGAAATAAGTATACAATACAAGTGTAAAATAAAATTTAATTAAACAATACTATCCTTTTTAATGCTCTTAAAGTAAGTTGAAAAACCTTTTTTTCATTTATTTATTTAGTTTTCTTTTTAATTTAATAACAACTAAAACATTTAAAGGAATAAAATTTAATTTTAGTTTTTATTTCTCAGTAAATGTTTTTTTCTGTATAAATTAATTATTCTGTTTTAAATACACATCATTAACTTAAATAAACAGCTTATTATAATATTATAAAATATTTAAAACACTAATCATTAATTTAAAAAGTAGTTATATATTGATAGCAATACTAAATGATTCTCTTAAGTAGTATTGCATTTTTGTTACAAACATTTAGGTCTGAAATTCAGACTCAGAATTGATTTGAGTTTTTGTTTTGACGTGAATTGCAATGAATTTCAACTAATCTCCAAACATATGGATACTTCAATGTATTGATACTCCAATAGTAAATGTGTTAAGTATTATTTCAATGACATTAACAGGACTACTCAACTCAAACGCCAGACACAATTAAGGATGTATTGGTTTCAAGTGAATTGAATGCTTCAAATAAGGCATACATTTAGACAATTGAAGTCATGTATCGCTTTTAACATTAATTCATTGATTTGTGACTCAAAAAATGCTAAAATAAGAGAGAGAGAGAGAGAGAGAGAATAAGAGCATAGAAGATTATAAAGAGGACGTTGTTAAAGAAAATGATTATAAAGCTCTTACTACAGTATGTGTAGTAATAAAACTAGTGAAACAAAGATAAACTCAAATCAATTATTCATCGTTAAGAGATATACAGTCAAACGCTGTACTATATCTTAATAAACTTTTTGTTTCTCTCTCATCTCATCTCCTATTTTTATGTAACCATTAATATTATAAAAAGTAATGCCAAAGGAATTAATGAATGGATATATGAAACATACAAACAAACAAAATAAATTAATATTTTGTTATCTTATTCTCAACCTATTAGACTATAACAGTAGGTATTAGACAACAACATACAGATATAGACAGAAAAAATTCAAAATAAAAATACTCTGTCATTGAGAATATTATTTATAGAGAATAACTAAGAAAATAATAGTTTAGTATATATATATGGGAATGTTTCCGGTGCTCATAATTTATTGATATTAATATCACATTATATAATAAAACAAGTATTCAGTAATCCAAACAAAATTCTTAATGTTTTTTGTATTTCTTATCTCAAAGCGAAAAACAATAGGCTATTAAATGTTTGGGTCAAACCATTTGTCTATATATAAAGTAATATAAAAGTCTATAAAGTAATACAAAACATGTCCAGTAAATTTATAATCATTTTATATTGTGTTTTCATTGATTGAATTAAAAATTTATATCAATTGAATTGAACTTACTTACACAAGTAAAACAACAGCAAAAAACAATTTCTTACAAAATAATTGTTTTTATTTATTTATTTATTAAACCCATAACATAGCCAAAAAACAAACAAAACAATAGTAAGTTTTTATTACTCGTTGCGGTCCTGGATATTGAATTAGACAAAAAATTTATTTTTATTAATTGTTATACAAAAAAGCATTTAACGCTTTTCTATTTGTTTGTTTCAAATTTAAATTTTAAATTCAAATAAATTTTTGAATAAACTTTTATTTTATTACAAATTAAGTTAAGGGCTATAAATGAATTTAAAATACAATTTGCATTATTATTTAAATACCGAGAGAGAGAGAGAGAGAGAGAGAGAGAGTTAATTTTATTATATTATATAACATTGTTTAGCTGCTAAACTTTAGCAGATAGCGGCTACTTTTATAGATAGTTTATCTAACTCTGTGCCTCAGCTGTTGTTACTTTAAGTTAGTTATCTAATCGACACAAATATCTATAACACTATCAAACAGTCAGAACAGATAGTCTTTTATAATACTGTATATCAATGGCAAGTGTTTACAGAATTTTACACAAACTTTATTCTGTAAGTGAGAGGGAGAGAGAGAGAGAGAGAGAGAGAGAGAGAGAGAGAGAGATAGAATTTCTGTTAAATAGCGTTTATATAAGTTGTATATAATTTCTTTTCCTAATATTTGTTTGCATTTGTCGATCGTTTTTAGCAAAGATATTTAAAAATAAGTCTATAAGTTATATAAACTCTAATTTAGAGATTACTTTGCAATTTAAAGTCGGCATTAATTTATTTATACACTTATATTATCGCTGTTTTCAGCAAATTTTTTTTAATCACTTCAAAACTTAATTGAGATCAAGACTTACATTTAGTAAATTTTTAAATAATTTTATGTATTTATATTTCGGGTAATAAATAAAATTTTTATTAATTTCGTGAGAAATATAAAAATAAAAATTAGATAATAAAATAATAAAAAATTATATAAAATAAAAGTTTTAATAAACAAATAAATAAATATTGGACTCGTGAGACACAAATATCTAATTACCAAAACACACCATAAATTTATTGATAAACTATAATATATTTTAATAAATTTAAATAAATTTAATTTTTTGCTGAATTCAGCCAAACCTCATGAATATGTTGCTCACAAATAAATTATTATTATTATTAAAAAATAGTTATTTCAATATTTAATATTACTTTTCTTGACATAAATTACTTTGCATTTTTAATTCAAAATTATTTTATTTAAATTTTAAGTAAATTTATAATATATTTAATATAACTTTTAATTTGTTGCTGTTGTAAAATAAAATACTTACTTGCGTAAACAGTATAAATATCAATATCAATATTTGTTTGCAATTAAATTAAAAGTAATAAATTATTTAAAAATTGCAAGTATTAATGATAAAATTAATTCAAATTTAAGTAATAAGTTTTATAAATTTGTAAATAAAAATGAAATGTGAAAGCTATAAATTTAGGATTTAAATAAATTTATAGTAGCAATTAATTTATTTGAAAGTTTGCAGGTAGAATATCATATAAATAAAGTAAAGTATTATGTTTTATATAAAGTGTTAAAAACATAATACTTGTCACATTTATTGTCTGTATGTGTTTACCCTACTAACCAGTTTTATCTAACATTAAATCACAACTTGTTTAATTTTAATTAATATGATTTATCTATATATTTATCATTGACTTTTTTATATTTAATATAACTTATTAGTTTGTAATAAAACTTTTAATTTATTAAAATTTATTTTAGAAATTTAAATAGTCTATTAATTTCCTTTAATTTTAATTAATTTAAAACTAGTAATTACTAGGTATGATATCATATTTAAAACTTGTATTTTAAAATAATATCTAATCGTATAATTAGTGTAAAAAGCTGACTTAATTTTATAATTAAATAATAATTTAAAGCACTGTAATCATTGTATTATATAATTTGTATATAACAAACATTAATCAAATTGTGAGAATAATATTTTAAAATAAATCATTTCATTGAAATTCATAGTTATTGATAGTATGAAGATGATTTTGAATGCAAGTAATCATTGAGAAAATAAGCAGTCAATAAACTCATTTAGTATTCATTCATAAAAAAAAGTTTGACAAATATTTG
>JAQIWK010000751.1:0-13673 GCA_034695265.1 Dissorhina ornata | reverse complement strand
CCGGTATTAAGTGAAATGAGGAGACTGCCGGTATCCCCCGGGGTATAACGGCATGCCGTTATAAGTGAGGTTCAAGTCGTGTTTTTTTTATAAATGTCAACACAATCACAAAACTATCAATATATTCATATTATAATTAAAAAAAACTTTGAAATCTTACTAATTGTTATGAAAAGTTAGTTTATTTGTTAATTTATAACTAATAAACAAGTTTTACATATAACATTACAGTATAAAACTTAATTATATTAATAATTAAAGTTTAAATTGTCAAAATTTCTCTCACATATTAAAAAAAATCCTCACTTTATACCGGCATGCCGGTAGTGATCATAAGCTGATTTTTGCCAAAATGATTAACCTCACCTATACCGGCATGCCGGAAAATGCGCGGGAGTACGGTAAGCTTTTTTCCAACTAATCTATTGAAAAGTGGGCTCCAGAGATGTTATCTTAATTTTTCACTTTACAGTGTTAACTTTACAGTGTAAAGAATTTTGTGACACTTTAATGGATTTCAGTCATAAAATTTTATTTGCATTTATTTGTGATTTAATTTGTTGTATGTTTTATTCACATACCAGTCCCCAGTTATAACGTGGCCTCCATTCGCAATAGCGCTCACGTCATCGAAGGGGTCAGTCGTACGAGGAATGCCTTAATCAATGGTTAGTTTAATTTGAAATACATTTACAAAGTTAGGTGTATTACTAATAGTCATATACTACTGTATTGTTAACTAATGAAATGCGTTTAAACTTAAACCTATAGGTGACTGGAAAAATTACGATTGGGACACGGGCTACACGTGCCATCAGTTGGGCAGTGGGGCTATTGTGGTACAACTGTCCCAACCATTTATGATAGACTCTATGCGCTTATTGTTGTGGGACACTGACAAACGCTCATACAGTTACTATGTGGAGGTATCGGTAGACCAACAAAACTGGTCAATGGTGGCCGACAAACGCAAAGAATTGTGCCGTTCGTGGCAGTTGTTGAGGTTTGTCCGCCGGCCAGTTGTCTTCATACGCATTGTGGGCACGTATAACAGCGCCAATGAAGTGTTTCATTGCGTCCATTTTGAATGTCCCGCACAAGAGTCTGATGCCGATTGCGTTGTTGACGAAAACGAGTCCGACTCTAGCAGTCAAGTGGTAACAGCGGCTGGCGTTGAAATACCCGAACCTACGAACTTGGCAGCAGCTGCTGCTGGTGGTAGTAATGATGACCCACTAGTGGTAAACATGGCCGTTGACAATGATGTTGATAATGGTCTACCAGTTGACATGTGGTCAAATGCCGGCAACAGTGATACCAATTGAGGATTATTATTATTGTTTTTACTTTGATTTTTAAAAATTACTTTATTATTTAATTATTATTATTATTATAAATATAGTTTTTTGTTGTCAATTTAGACATTTTAATCTATTTGTCTTTTAAAAACACATATTTACTTAAATAGTAAACAAAACATTAGCCACACTTGTGTGCCACCACTAGTTGTAAAACCAGTAAACCATTGTATACGTGATCGCCGACGGCATCTGTAACTTATTGTTTTGAGTTATTAATCATTAATTTGTAATTACAATCCACTTTAAAAGTGAATCTCTCGTCTAACGACTCCATTTGATATTATTATGATTTTTTATTTTGAAGAAAATAATTACAATTACCCGTAGTTTTTGAGTACAAATTGTTTGTGACTTAAACTATAGTTAGTATTAATTGATATAAAGATTTTAAAAATTAGATTTTTATTTATAAATAAAATAATGAGAATTATATATCACTAATTAATGAATTAAAGATTTAAAATTATAAATAATGTTTTTTGTTGTCAAAATAAATTTTCTTTATAATTGAAATCAATAAATAAAACAAACATTTAATTAAATTGTAAATTTATTTAAATATTTAATGTTATAATAATTACAAAAAAAAGGCTAAACAATGGGACAAAGATTGACACACGAATGGCCAGTAAATTGAAATGGCCAAACTGGTGACGTTTATAGACTAAAATGTCAAATAATATAATGTAGTATTTAAGCCTGGCCAGTCTTTTTGACGACATGAGCGCAATCGCGAGAGCCCCGTACGACCCTGAGCTTAAGGCCGGGCACATCGCGCACCCGTCGCTTTTGAACGAGTACTACACTGTGCTCTTGTAGGTTATGTCCCTCTCCGGGAACAAACGCCACCTTCTCTTTACCGTTGGTCAGCCTTACTAACACACACTTGCGGTTAGCGCTGTTGGGTTTCTTGGGCTTCTTGATCAACGTCTTGAGCACCACTCCCTTCATCCCTGATTTGTTATCCAATGGATGTTTAGGTTTCTTACGCCACGAGCCCTTACAGACGTGGAACCGATGCAACAACCGGTGCTCAAACCATTGTTGATCGGTGGCCAACGGTTGCGCTTGCCTTTCCCACCACCGGTCACTTTCGGGCATCCATTTGTTGGTCACTTCGGCGGCTGTGCTTTTACATCGCGACGGCTGTCCAACTGATAGTCGACTCATTAGATCCGTTAACGATGGCTCTGTTAATGAGTGATCAGACAAATTAAATGTTAACAAATAAATCATCAAAAAGTTGTGTCATTTGATACATACTTTGACTAATTGTTTGATTAATTAACAAAAACTTTTGACTCAATTGTGTGTCCAATGAGTGGCTAATCAAATGCCTTCTCATTAAACGAGGTATTAATGCAAACATCGCTTAAAATTATGTTTTATAATTTAAAAACTAAACTATAATTAAAAGTATTTATTAATATTTAAATCAATTAAATCAGTAAATTGTATGCAAAAAAACAATTGTAAACAAAACATAAACACATTATTAGTTTGCAATGCCTTTAGCCGACACTAGACGTCAGTGATTGCATCGTTTGAGTCAAACATTGCATTCAATTTGTTGTCAATTTTGATGTGTTTTTTAAATACAAATTGTGTTTACATTTAGTGGTCACGTGTTTTGCTGACACTTTTTAATGCAATTAAACAATTAATGGCAGTATTTAGCGGTCAATCACTATATGATTAGATAGTTTAGTGATATATAGTGTACCCTATAATACACTATATATACACTGTATTTATAGATATTTGATAGATATATCACTTCAATCTATTGCGGGTATTTGTGACCCGAAGTGCTCGACCGCTGGCCATACATAAGTGGCCGAAATGAGTGAGTCGTTTGCGGCCAATCACCGCAACGCCCAATCAGTGGTCACCGATGACTCGAATCCTTCTATATTTGAAGTGTTGGCCCAACAGAGTCTGGCCACTGGACTGCGACGGGCCATCAATTATCTCGTAAATGTATGTCTTGTCAATGAATTGGTCACTCATTGATGTCATTTAGTGAACACATTTTCTTATGTAATATCTTTGACCACAGATTTTGTACACAACTAATACCGAAAAGTTTGCCTCACTTTACAAGAACTTCGATGAACTCTACCTGTTGTTTGATATTTGTGTCCAATTTTGTCATTTGAAAGCATTTAACGCTTCATTTGCCGAACACTTCTATAGTCTTAAACGGATCCCCAATAATAACAAGACTACAAATGGTTGCCTAAATGGTCGACAATTGGTCACATCATTAGCTTTATTGACGGCTTTTCCGTACTTAAAGTCTAAATTTGAGTCATTGTACGAGAGATTAAGGTTAAAACAATTGGATTCACAATCTCGGGATGAGTTAAATGGACAACAATTGTTTGTCAAATCATATCCAATGGTTCGGGCGTTTTGTCAATTAATGTCACTTTACTATGAGATGAGTTATACCGTCGGCCGTAACTCTTACCACTCGCCACTTCTGCAGCTGTCAAACGTACGGCTTATTAATTTAGATGACAACGACTTGAGGCCATCGGCAACTGAACAGTTAACAACTCAGACAAATGCTAATCTGTTGGCCCGCATCGGTAGTCTATCGCTTGCGACCACAAAGTATTTGGCCACAGGTTTTGGTGCCGGTCTATCCGTCAGCGCTTTTTTCATACAGTTTCTCGAGTACTGGTACAGTACAGACATGTTTGCCCATAGTTTTGCACCACTTCCCATACCACCGCCACCACCAAAAGTATTTATAATTTGTTTGTTTAATTATAATTTAAACCCGTTTTATAACAATAAAATAATTTTAATCTATAGATTAATATCGATATTCCGATAGACAAGTGTCCCATTTGTTTAGATGTACGCCAAAACGATACGGCACTTATGACAACAGGGTAATGTTAAATTACTAATTTATTACTGACTAATAATTAGTAATTAATATTTTTGTTTAATTGTTTAAATATAGATTTGTATTTTGTTACGCCTGTATTGTAAACCATTTGAAATCAAACAGTCGATGTCCGGTCACCGGCTATCCGACTAATACTGACCAACTCGTTAAGCTTTATCCACCCGAACAATAATTTTATAATGTTTTTTACCTAGTTTAGATTATTTTGTTATATGATTCACTATTAAATACCGGTTCTATTATTTAGGGTTTGAAATGTGTTTGTATTTTAATAGTTAAATTGATTGTTAGTTTATATTTGTTATTAATATTGGAAATTAAAAGTAATCATATTTTTATACAATTTAAATGTAATTGAATTTATAAACTATTTTATTAATAAATGGTAATATACAAAAATTATTTCATTTGCATCTTTCTATAATAATATTAAGATTTGTATACTTTGAAAAAGTTTAAAATGAATGGTTTATGTTTGGGTACATAATAGTGGCTGAAATTGATTAGTTGCTCCCAACGACCCGAAAATAACCTTAAAACTAGAGGCTATAGTATAGGCCGACACACTATCACCACTATATTACGCTAACTCTTGTGACCTAACGGTGCGAACGCATGAGTGATGAGAACTGCAACAAATGTTTTACTGAAAAAAAGTTTTTTTTTCTCCACAAAACTCTTGCATAAAACTGCAGTCAAAGTGTCAAATAATTTATTTGAAATAAACGGTGCGGTATTAGTAGTAAATGTATTAGCGATTTGTTATATCAATTATATTTTTAAATTTTATTTGCAGAGTTAAATCAGTTTGATTGTCTGGTTTGCCAATTGCCGTATTGATTGACCCAAAAGTAAGTAATTAATACTTAAATTTTGTTTCATATCTGAGATATGATATCTTATTAAGCGCTTTAAATTAAAACCTTTAATGTCTAAACATTTGAAAAATTAAACAATTTATTAAAATAATATTTTAAATGTTATATATATGTTATAACTTATAAGTGTTTGTCATATTTGTGATAATTTTAAATGTTTAAAACAAATCTTGTTAACTAATCTTGGTCACTTTGGGTGCATTAAACATGTGCAAATGTGCGGCACATGAAATATGTGAGGTTAGGTTTTGCTGCATAACATTCAAGCATTGGTATAAAACAGTTGTTTTGAGGTATTAAAAAAAAGGTAAACCAGTACAATTTACACGACTTTTATAGGATTGGCAATCCTGGATTGGCCAGTAATCTACACAATACATGTATATTCTAACAATTATTAGTGATGTTTAAAAATTGTTGGCAAAAATTATTTTAAAAGCACAAAACAAGTGTTATATTGGTATGACTTAAGTAAACACATAAACTGATTATACATTGAGATATACATATTCAGAGTGGTGGTCCTCCTTTGGTCCTCTCTCTCTCTCTCTCTCTCTCGCTCTCTCTCTCTCTCTCTCTCTCTCTCTCTCTCTCTCTCTCTCTCTCTCTCAAGAGTTGTATTGAATTGGATTCCGAGAAATGAATAATCCGTTCGCTTTTTCAGCTGAAACTTTCTGACACTCCAATCGGCACTTCATCTCTAACTTTACATTCAAATTCATTTGCTTTGCAATCAATTGATAAAAACATTTTTGAATATCTTTTAGCAAAATTGTATTTGTGTTTAGTATTGCGATAATTATTAAACAAATTATGACTCTCTTATAGAACTTAACTCTAGTTATGATTTAGCGTTTATCTACCAATTATTGGGAAATAGCTTTTTATCGTTGCAAACAATTCTTGTGAAAAAGGGTTTGAAATTTCAATTTTTGTTTAAATTTGTATTTAAATTTTATTTCAAACTCTTATCATTTTATTATTATACATATATTGAAGTATTATATTTGTCCCGGGTATTGGTTTATTTGTTAATATAATAACAACTTGTTATAACTTATAAACTATGAACTTTTTAATCCTATCCTATAAAATGTTTTATAAGTGAAGAAATAATCTTTTATATCCTTTTTCATTAAAAGTCAATACAGTATTACATTCACGGAAGGGATTATTGTTAATCAAAGTTTATTAAACTTTTTTTGTAACTTTTAAATCAAACTAATATACAATGTATTGAAAAATATCTAAACAATTTGTTTTGTCAATCAAATGATTTAATGGTTAGTGAAAACTAAATAACAATTTTTCCTTATTTCTTTGCAATACATATAGTGATAACATTTAGTTTGAATAAATCACTTCAAAAATTTATATCTCAAAAGTCATAAACAAATTTTTCGTAAATATTTGGTAAGATTTGTTGATTTGGACATAAACTTTCAAGGTTAAGGACACAAACAATTGTGCTTGCTCAATAATCTCATGTCATACAAATTCATATTTGCTTTAATATTCAAATATTATACCATACAATACCATACCATTGCATATACATTTCTAATGACATTCTGGTGCTCAACCAATACATAAGTATTACTCCTATTTAGTGAAAAGCGGTTGAGAGAGAGAGAGAGAGAACTGAGAGAGTGAGTGAGAAAGATATGCAAATGAATTAATATTTGTTTAGCTTATCTAATAGCTAGATATCATAACATATATTGTAATATATTTATGGTGCAAACATAATATAACTTTTGACCAACAAAAAAAAACGGGTCACTAGGAATCAAATGCATATAAATATAAATACTCTAAACATTGACTATCATCACCTCATATGCCTATGAAACACCAGCATACCGTTTGTTATGCTGAATAATTTATCCTGGTAGTTATTTACAGCTGTACAATGTACACGTACACAACTGTCCACTAATTATTATTTGGTTATAATGAAAATTTAACCATTTCTTAAACACATATTTTCCTAATTATATACACATACTATCTGTCGCTCTATTGTATGCTTTATTTGTAATCCACACAACATTTGCGGACAATTCGTACGAATAATGATTATTAGGCGACAGAGAGAGAGAGAGAGAGAGAGTAAAAGTAAGACATTGTGTGACAAATTGTATTCATTGGAAATCCATGGATGAGATGGAAGGGTTCGATGGACTCTAACGTTAAGAAAGTATTTATTTTAGGAATTCTTAGAGAGTTTTGAGTCGAAAAAGTGAGTGAATTAGCGGACAGTTGTGTTCAAACTTTCCTGAAATACGAAACTTTAAAACAATACAAAGAGTTGATTTGTTTTGAAAAAAGTATTTCCTAACTTTTTTACATTAAAGTTACACATAAGTGTTTTTTCTAACAAAAAAAATTAAAAATATAAAGTTTTGAGCAAAAACTATCAGTTTCAAGAACATTGTTTTAGATTCACTTGAATTTAATAATTTAAGCATAAAATCAATTTTATTATTTCAAATAAAAATGACTGAAAATTAGTGCGAAATTTGAAGCGTCGGACAAAAATTTGTGTGTCAATTGAATTACTAGTCGGGAATACAATGGGAATGCAAAATGCAATTTATTTGATAATAGGATTTTTGGGTTAATATTGTTTTATAGAAATTTATTCTGTCGGGTCCCTCATCTGTACCGGCTATTCAAAGCCACTGGCCGTTTTGCTCTCTATCTCTCTCTCTCTCTCTCTCTGTTAAATACGAATGTCTGAAGTCCTGTATTGGACAGCAATAACAGATTAGTCGCGGAATTTAATGGTAACCACTACTAGTGATGACTATATATTTAACTGTATTATTATAATAGTTATTTGTCCGTAAAGATTATCTATGGCTACGATCTTCACATCACATCTGAATCTATTTAATAGTATTTTTATGTGTATATGTGTTGTGGGCTCTCATTAATCGCCAAATAATATACACAACACTTTAAGACCATAACAAATATTATAAATCTATGAGTGAGTTAGAGAGAGAGAGAGATCAGAATCTAACGAAAACTTATTGCTTTGAATTATGTGAAGAGAGACAGAGAGGAAAGGATATAAATTTGGGTCTAAAGGGGTTTCGAGGGATCGGGTGAAAGGTTTGTTTGACAAATAGGAGCTCATCGGAGATTAATGCAGAGATAAATGTCAATAAACTGCTAGGATTTCAATAACTATAACATTTGCATTATGTTTATCATCGAAATGATGGCCTCTTCTCGCGCTTCTCTGTAATACCGTTTATATGAAATTCAGATTATTATTACTTATGGATGTTGTTTAAAGTGTGTTAAGCGTATTGACATCAATACAAGTGATATCGTATTAATAAAAGCTAAGGGGTTTCGATAAAAATTTCATATTTATTGGCAATAAATTAGATAATAATTATGAAAAACTTATTGCATTTGAATTCAACGCTTGGTATGAATAGATAGGTCGAAAATTATAGGGAGGAAAACCCTTTAGCTATTGAAATACATGAAATTGTATTGTATACTAAAAGCAAATGTTAAACATTTTTCTCTCACTCTATTCAACTAACAATTTAATAGTCTATTAACCGAAAAAAGAGTGGACTATTGGTGCACAACAATTGCAACCAAATAATAGGCAGAGTCCACGAGTACAACACTATTACCATCGGTTTGTATACCGAGAGAGAGAATGACAATAAATCTGTGATTTATGTTGTAATAGTAGACGACATTATGGGCGGAATATATCTATCTATAGCTTCTAAAAGCATAGATACTATAAAAAGTATTGTATTTTTACTTTGCTTTACCAGTAATGTTGTTGTTTATAATATTATAATGTATTTTAGGTGTATGTTATGGTCGTAAATAGTTTTACTGTTCAACACACGGATAGCGAAAGTGCCTCTAATTCTTCAAAGAGAGAGAGAGGAACAGAACAAGGAGAGTACATACAGAATATATAGAGAGAAAGTGCACGGGTAATGTATAGGGATAGGTTAGGGGCACAACCACCACACCATTACCATAAAAAAGTGAGAGTTAGGGCTTTTTAAGTAACAATAGTTTGTAACTTTAAAAAAAAAACATTCAAATCAGTTATTATTTCATATTTAATACAAATTGTCGTGCGGTTTAAGCGATGTTGTTATGACACAAATGATGATTGAAATCATAAAATCTTTTTAATATTTATTGGTTTTATTGATATTAATTTTTATTTGTATTCAAAATCTTTTTCCAAAAAGTTTTAGAGAGAGAGAGAGAGAGAGAGAGAGCAAATGAATAGGATTGACATAACCAGCACATAATGTGTATATAATTCAAAGCATATTGAATACATATGTGACACAAACAAACACAATACATACAAATAATAGTATCGGGGTCGACCTATTGTCTCCGGGCAACCAATATCTCACACCAGTGGGTCACACACAGGCCAATTGGTGCCAAATATTGTATTGTCACCTGTAATTAATTATATATATTACATGCCGAGTGCTATAACAGTCACATAATAACGTATAGCTATTATTAACAATGTAATATCAATAATATTTTATTATGTATATTCCAATATCTACCTGGGCATTTAGGACTTTTTTCACACATTTTTTTATATATACATTGGTATACCGCACTGTAAGCTACAATTTGTATGACAAATAAAATAAAACATCATATTTTATAACAAATATTATGTATTATTATATTCAGTATATTCTGTATGTGAGTTACGAGACATTTATTGAAACCAAACATAAGTTTAATTTCCCGTTCAATACATTTTGTTTTGTTCGTAAAGTTTTGTAATAATAATAATTTCTTTTCATTAATATTATTATAATATTTTTATTAAACATTTCACTAGCGATTTGACGTTTACTTTTTTATATTGAGTAACACGTTATGAATTTGTTATGAAATTATTGATAAATTTTCTTTATAATTAAGTATTGGTTTATAATATAAATATTCATTGTGTTCATTGTATTGAAAATTATCAAACTCTTAGGTTTAGGTAATAAACATGTATTAGTTTGTTAATATAGTGTTGAATAAATTCATTTTGTATTATTTTCAATCAATTTTAATTATAAAATGTAACAATAAGTCATGTAATTTCTGAATATAATTGTAAATTTTATTAAATTTATATTTTGTATATAGATTTTTTTAAGGTTTAAAAGATATTGTATTATACGTAGACATAAAATAAAGACCACTTTATAATTAAGGTGGTTGCCAATAGACAAATGTCCTAGACACTTTTGAATATTTGTCATTTCAAAAAATTTAAAGTCAAAATAGACTATATTTTTGAAAAATCACAGAAAACCGTTCACATAAAAGTGTATTGAGTTTCGCAAAAACACTGAATTGATTAGTAAAGTATCGCCAATGACTAGAGCCATAGGGTTATTGAACTCTTTTTGGTCAGTCACTCATAATCGGCCGGTGCTCTAGAAAAATGTCTTATACTGTATATGTGATAATTGGCTAAACATTGGTAAACATATGGACACATCCGTGACTCCACAAGTAAACTCTTTTTACACACAAAAAAGTTATGACAAATATTTTTGGTTTTCAACTAAATGCATGAAAGAAAGAAAAAAATTCATATCTGAGTTCATCGGACACTTGCAACCGGAATATGTTATATATAGTATTGTGTGGACACAAATCAGTTTATGTATATATTATAAATAGCAGCCAAAATTTTGTGACAAAAAAATACCCTTTGAATACAACGGCTTATAAATAGTGTAGAAATAAATTGCGAGAACTGGGAGGGAGGGAGAGAAAGAGAGGAAAAGGTCGGTAATAATAATAATATAATATTGAATGCAATTTGAAAGAAAGGGTTATGAATGTGTTGTGAGAGCAGCTGACCAGTGGATTGTGAGGAAGGGATTGTTGTTTAGAGGGTAGAGAAAAGAGTTCAGTAATAATAACAAAAACCTCATGTCATTCCCCATAACTCATAATAGTTGTCAAAAATAGTGTGCATTTCTTTTCCCCACCAAAAATATCCCTTCCCTAAGAAAAGAGTAAAGAAAAAAGTTTGTATTTTGTATTTAAAGATTTTGCGTGCGGACTTCCTCTTTCGCTCTCTCTCTCTCTCTCTCTCTCTCTCTCTCTCTTACTGGTGTGGATCCATACTAACAACACTTGCATCGCAACGAAACCCTTTTTATTTTTTGAGTTGCATTGCAATCGACTGTCGCCTCCCGAGAAGACCCTAAAGGATAGGATCACTGGAAATATGCGCGCAGATGATGGCCAAGAAGGGGGCAGTTAGTGGTGTGTGTGTGTGTGTGAGTGGCACTGAAGGACACGGCAGTGCATCGACAGCAAAGATAAGGTTTTGAGAAGAGGGGACGGGAATGCATGGGAGGGGAAGGTCTCAAAAGACATAACCTCTTAGATGACCCTTTTTCATAACCCTTTTTGAGACCCCCTTTTCCTAGTCTTAAAGGGTAACTGACCAGCAGTTGGAGAGCGAGAGAGAGAAAGAGAGCTCTGGTCAGTGTAATGCCTGTTAAACAACGGGTACAACCAAAGTGTGGGCTAAAGATAGAAAGCAGTGTTGCTGTGGTATTACGGAGCCTATGAATAAGGCTGTGCGTCACTCCTGTTTAGAGCACTGTAAGGAAGTTACGCCCAAATGGATATTGGATCCAATATTCTGTATTACAATCGCATCACAACTACCATCACAACACACATACCACTGACTATGGCTACGGCTGTACTAACTGACCAGTGCTTATATATGGCCCTCAAAAACGTGAGATAACTTTTAGCATAAAAGCAAAGGCACACAACGTATGTATAATATAACCCTTTGCTCTCAAGTGGTATTAGGATTGAGAGAGAGAGAGAGCAGTGGTAGGGAGATAGTGGACAGGCTGTTGTGTGCGTTGGGTCCGCCAGTCTGACTGCAAACACTGCCGCTTTATAAGACTTATGCGATGCAAATGTAAAATGTTTACCTAAAAGTGCTTGTGTTAGGCCATAACCGGGGGGTTAGGCCAAAGGGGTCGGCATTATTGCGAAGGGGTTAACACAGAGTGCCACTCACTCTCTCCTTTTTATACAGTATTTTAATTGCACTAACAATTGCCAACAGCCACTAAAAACTTGCACTGGTCACTTTGGGCACTGTTTGTTAGGCATGTTTTGCAGCACTAAAAATAGATTATTGTTTGACTGTGTTATTGATTGCAATGTTCAATGAAAATAACAAAACCTTTTCCGATGAATATTCAACACAATTTGTGAAAAATACACTTTAAAATATATAACCGGAAATATAACGAATATATATTGTGTTTAATATTTTTTGTACCGATATAACCGTTGCAATCATAATCATCCAACCACTAGTTTTATCCGTACTATTATCAGTTTATAACTTAATAACTAAACATAACTACAATTTGATAATTATTTAAAACCTCTACATATTTGGCTTATTATTCAATATTTTAAAAGTATTTTGAGTGAGTGAGTGAAGGAGAGAGAGAGACTATTATCTCTGGTATTTTTAAAAATCTTATCAATTATTAGTTTAGTTACCATAAATCATTATCTAGTTTTTTTTGAGGCACTAAACTTTAGTGACTAAAGGCTACCAAACTTATAATTAAATGCAAACATTTTTGCAACTATTATTCAAATGAATTTCTTGAAAATTATGAGACAGTTATGATGAGTTGTATGTTAGACTCAAATTTAGTTATTTATTATTAATATAGTTATTAAGTTTTATATTTATTAAGATTCAAGTATTGACGGATTTTGTAGCCCAGTTGATAAACACCCCATTGAGCAATCAATTTGAATATCAGTAGTTATGGCATTGATTTGCAAAAGTTATTTCCTCTCCAACAGTGACTTTCACTTTCATTTTTTTTGATCGGTTTTTGTTTTCGGGTGACAAACATATGACTAAATTTTGATGGATTGAATGGTCAGCTTTTTTTTATCAATGAAACGGTGGCTAAAAATAGAAATACAAAAAACCCTTTCAAAAAAGATACGTTTACTTCCGATTCAAATTTTTTCGCCATTCATTTGTCCATGATATTCACGAATTGCTTTTTATTATACTAGATATTATGGTCTCTCTCTCTCTCTCTCTCTCTTTCCATTGCATACCAGTGAGCACTCAATTTTCAACAATTAGTTTTTTGTGTCCCAAACGTGTGTATAAAATAAAAGATGAAAAAAGTGAGCAAAAAAACTGATGAATAAATTGTCAATTGAAGCGTGCATTTAGTTATATACAAGTTATGGTCAGTTATAGAAAGAGCTCAACATATGATTCTGTAGTTTTATGTACGATTGGTCTTTTGAGTGACCATCAATGCAATGGTCAGTCACACAAACAACAAAAAATAGCAAACTTTTACAATATTAGCGATTATACAGCGTGCGGCGCTTAAAACTCCTGTGCTACCAAAGGCAGGGCCTATGTTTTAACACAGGGTTGCATCACTT
>JAQIWK010000750.1:0-13692 GCA_034695265.1 Dissorhina ornata | reverse complement strand
CTCTCTCTTTCTTTCTTTCTTTCTCTCTTTCTCTTCCAGTTTCTTATATTGAAATAAAACCAAAATAAGTTTTATTTAATTTAATACAATAAAAGAGAATTTAATTTAAATTTAAATTAATTTTAAATTTAATAAAATTTATATTATTTTTAACATTAAATCAATACTTAATTTTAACTTCACTTAAATATAAAATATAAAATTTTAAAAGTTTATTGCTTAATTTAAATTGTTTACTATAAATAAAATTTAAAATAATTAATAGATAAATATATTAAATATTCTGACACAAAAATATAAATATATTGCTTAATATTGACAGTTATTTTATATGATTTATAATAAATTTGTATTTAATACCAATTTTTTTTTATAGTAAAACATATTATTATATATCAGTTAAGATGTATTGCTCTATTGGGATATATTAAATATATATAAATTATATATATTTTACAATATTTTATCATTTAATTACATTATTATTATAAATATTAGTTTAAATAAATTATAATGGTGCTTTGTTTGAACAAGAATATAATGAGATATGATATTTAACTAGATTTAACCGTGACCTTGCATATAAACACATATTTATTTAAATTATTTAACTAATTACATGATTTAATTATATGATTAGCATCTATGATAACCAGTCTAAAATTTATAGCTATGTTTTTAATATAAAAATTATTTACATTAAATAAAACTAATATTTGTTTTGTTTGGACATAACTTTATTGACGGAAATGTAGTTTTAGTTTGTTTTTGAATTACAGATAAACTAATGGATAGATTATTAATAAATAAAATTATTTATCTATAAATTCATATAATAATCAATAAATTTTGGGCAATAAAACACCTGTTGCTTCACTAACTATGCATATTATATATAAACAATATTATACTTTAATTAATATTATAATTATTTTTAAACAAAAATAAATAAGATAAAATAAAATAATAAATTAAATTTTAAAATAAATATTTGTCCAACCTTATAAAAATTGGATAAAATTAAATTTATAATTAATTAATTAATTAAATTAATGTTTAAATTAAATTATTTTATTCTTTAGGAATTACAAAGGTTAAGGTTAAAAGTTTTTATAACTTTTTTTTAAAATATATAATTAAAGCATTTAATCGCTACAATTGAATACATAATAAATAATTAAAAATTTATTGCAATTAATATATTTATAACTAATTTTTAAAAATATTTAATAATTAGTTTAATAATGATTTGAATTAAGTATATTGAATATCCAGTGCTAACCAAAGCTATAATGCAAAGCATTTGGCCAATAGATGTCTCTATGGAAACTCAATACAAACATTTCAAAACACATTTCAAAAATACAAAACACTTTTGAATTTTGTTTTGATTTTCAAAATTATAGTATTTTTTGGTTTAAATTACAAACAAATTGTTAAACAAATCAATCAATCAGTCAATGAAAGTGATGCCCAACTCGTCGTCACCGATGTCCACCCCATCACTGGACGGCCAATCAGTGGCCGACAAACGGGGCATATATTACACGACTATATTGTCTCACGCGATGACCGCCGACGGGAAGCGCATGATATGCGGCCTCAAGAGGGGAAAGTTGGCTCTCTTTGACATCCATGTGATTGTCAAACAAAATCATGATTTTGATAGCAAATCATTAGACGATCACACTTTGGATGCGTTGCAACCCTTCAGACGACCTCAACATATCATCGACACGTCTTCGCCCGTCTACTCTGTGGCCACTTTTAAACACAATTCAATGGACTTTGTTTTTGGTGGCAAAGGTATGCCATCGATATATCATTGAATCAAAAGTCTTGTAATTAATTAATGTCTTTAATTTGTTTACCAATTGAAAGGTGAGATCCAGGGATGGCTGGTAACCGATGACAATAAGTTGGCCAAAGATTGGACAATAAATTTGTCGACCAATACCTGTATGGTTAACACCATTATGACCACCGATGACACGATATTTACGGGTTGTGGCGATAATAATATCTATGGGTTTGATGTCGAGACACATAAACAGACCATTAAGTTGTCTGAACACAAAGACTACGTTAATTGCATTCAACTGTCACGTGACGGACACGTGTTGTATACGGCCAGCGAAGACGGTTCGGTATTGGTCTGGGATTTGAGATCAGCGACCAAATCTGTTGGTCATATACAGCCGTACTTAACGCCCGATTTGTCGCGACCACAGTTCGGCAAATGGATTGGCGGTCTGACGCTGTCGGCCGACAATTGGTTGATATGCGGCGGCGGACCACACCTGGGATTGTGGCACTTGGGGTCAATGGCGTACGCGACCCGTTTCGAGACTGACAGCACCGCCAATGTAGTGGTCAAACACAACGACTACATCATATCGGCGGGTAATGCACCTAAACTTGAATTATGGGAACTCAATGGTGAACTCAAGTCAACGATACCGACGTCGGCCACCGATGTCTTCAGTATAAGCGCTCAAAGCTATGACTCAAATGATTTAGGTATCAAAGAGTTGATTAGTAGCGCCGGTATGAGCTATAGGGTTGACATTTGTACCAATTGGAAGTATAAAGACTTTGAACTTCTTGTTTATTAACTTAATTAACATTTTTTTGTCTATAAAATTCATTAATTAATTATTTTTTATTACAAATCATTTCATAATGAAAGTGAAAAATTATATTTAAAAATCATTGTAAGAATTGTGATCAAAAAAATTCAAGACAATTGTATCGGTAATTAGCGTTCAATTGTTTATTTAATTCAATTTATAGTTTACAAATCATTTGAAATAAACATAAATTGTATTTAAAAAATAATAATAAATTATACATTAAAAGGGTTTAGCAATTGATTTTAGTGGGCGGAACCCAACCGCCAAATGTCCGGTCAAGTTCTTCGGCCACCGCTATAGTCAAGTGATCGTTGAATCCTTTGGCGATCACTTGGACGCCAAGTGGTAGTCGTTTGTTGTTGAGACCCAACGGGACTTGAGTTACGGCCACTTTTAAGCAGTTCCAGACGGCTGTATAACAAGCATTTTTGAAGTTCAATAGCGTTACGTTCAGCTTTACTTCGCTGTCCGGATGGGCCGGGAATAGTAAGACACCGTCATCTCCTGTATATGGTATCAAAAATACATTTAATTTACATTTAATTATTAATTAACTCTTAATAACACTTTTTTACCTAATAGTTGGTAAACTTCGGTCTTGAGTTCTTCGGCCAGTGCTTTATATTTGCGCAAAATCTGGTCACTCGGCGGGTGAGCGTCAAAGATGGCGCCAAAAATAGCTTCGAGACTGTGTTGAGAACCGCCGTAAATGGACTTAAAAAGTTCGGCAAATGGACTGATAGATCCCTGTCTATTGGTCAGCTCTTCGGCAAATGGGGTCACATTATCCACTTTCATAGACGACTGCCATATCAAGAAAGAGTCATTCAATTTATCTAAACTGATCTCTTGAACGGTTGCTCCCAAACCCTTCAGGTGTTGAACGCAATCAGTGATGGCTTTACGGGTGTCGGCGCTGACTGGCGTGAGGAGCGGGTCATCGATTTGGTACATATAATAGACTTTGAGTTGACTTATATCGACGTTTTCATCCAATTTAAGTGCCGATACTTTGTCGCCGAGAAATACTTTAAACACTGGTTTAATGTCAGCCGCGTATCGAACCATTGGTCCGTAAGATAACATTTGTATCCTTCCGGGAGGGTATGGCGGCCAGTGGTCATTGGTGGGTACCAACTCTGGCGTCGGGCAGTGACCAAATATACCGCAAAAATAGGCCGGTATTCTTGTAGAGCCGCCGATATCGGAAGCCACGCCAATCACCGAACCGGCCGACGCTATAAGCGACGCATTACCGCCAGTACTTCCACCTAAAGACATAAAAGGAGTGATAATTATGTGATAAACTTCATGAACAGTCATACCTGGTATGATAGACTTGTCGTACGGGTTATATGTTTGTCCAAATGTCTTATTGTGGGCGTTATACCACATCAACAGTTCGGGTACATTAGTCATACACACGGGTATAGCGCCCGCTTGTCTTAAGCGTTCACATACGGGCGCATCCTTTGTGGCTCTAATGTCTTTCCGTGCGGGACATCCGGCCGTGAAAAGCATGCCTTTGATGGCAACACTATCTTTGCCCGAAAAAGGTATGCCTAACAGTGGCTGCGAGTGAATGGACACACCATTAAGAGGTCCATTACCGTCGAGTTCATGTCTGACCCGTTTGTCTATTTCGATGGCATCGGTCAGCGCCTGTTCGTAGCGCTCGTCAATCACCGCATTTATATGTGGCTATCAATCAATTGATAATTAAATTAAAAGCATTTTTTAAAACTTATTTCATTTTTAAATACTAATGTTTGCCATAAATATAGGGAAAAAGTTTTGTTTATTATTCAAAATTCAATTTAATAACTATTTTTTTATTGCAATTGTTTCCTTATTTAACTAATGATTTCAAATCAGATATTAATAAGTTATTAATTTAATAGAAAATAATTCATTTTAAAGATATTAATTAATTTATAGCATAATTAAAATTTATAATTAGCTTTAAATGACATGTTATTTAATTAAATGTAATATTTGACATCTAATCTAATCATACCATCTAATCATACCATCCATTAACTAAAGATTAGTTACTAATCAATGCAATCAATACCTGAACTATTTTGATGCGATCGATGTATGCTTTGACCAGTTGTTCACTTTTTATCTAAAAAATATAATTAGTTTTGAATTGATTAATTGATAAAACAACCTTGCTTCAAAGTATAACATACTTCACCACTTTTGATACGCTTAACTAAATTGACGGCCGGTTCCAGGAGTAGCCGGTCAGTGATGGGTGGTATGTATTGTTGTTTGGATGGATATATTAGACCAATTAATTTGACCAATAGATCCAGTAGTGATCGGATGAACTTTTTCGTGTAATAACTAATTGAAGACATTGTTTTGACAGTATATTTAACGATAATTGACAAAATGATGGGTAATTTTCATGTTCACATAGACAAAGCTGAAGTCTAGTCGACAAATGAAAAGTTAGATAAATTTTATAATTTTTTAAACAAACTTTTGAAAACTTGATTTGAAAGTTGTTTTTTATAATCATTTTATTAACTACTAATACAGTGACAGATATCTCGACATATAATTAATATTTGAAGCCTTATATTAAGTAAGTTTAAAAAAAAAAAGCTTTTAAGTGTAAATATTTTCATTTATATTATAAAATTGATATAAATATGTTAATTTTAATGTAGTTTTAATTTTAGTTACAAATTTTAAAATATTTATTACCTGAAAGTTTTATTATAAGTACCAAAAGTTTAATATATATAATTAGTTTTTTAAATGATATTATATTGTATTTTAATAAATATTATTTATAGAAATAAATTTAATTTGATAAAAATATATTTTATCAACACAATATTATAACTGACAAGTAATATATCAAAATATTTACTAGATAATTATTTGTTTGATAAATGTTACTATGCTAACAATTTATTTACAAGTTTATTAAATATTAAAACAATATCTAAAATACTATCAAATAAATTATTTATATTTATTTAAATATTATGTAAATTATAATTA
The DNA here is from genome assembly GCA_034695265.1 of Dissorhina ornata. NCBI lineage: Eukaryota > Metazoa > Arthropoda > Arachnida > Sarcoptiformes > Oppiidae > Dissorhina > Dissorhina ornata. The sequence continues at coordinate 8,038 of JAQIWK010000750.1, read as the reverse complement.
ATCACAAATTGATTACAAAATATAAATTTACTGATAATTTGACAGACATATGGGCAGACTATTCAAAAGTTTGTTAAACAATATTATCTGTCATTTATTATATTTATAATTAAATGACAGATAATAAGTTTTAATGATAAAACATATTTTATAAAATAAATATATTATAAACAATTAACAAATTTAAAATATAATTCATTAAATCTAAAAAATAAAAGTTTGCCAAACTTTTTTTTAGTACTTAAACATTGTATCAATAAATTTCAAATTACAATAATTTTAAATAAAGTTTTAGTTTAACGATACTATTGGTGCAAATTTATGTTAAATTTAATTTATATATTTAATAAACATAATTGTGTTTTATAATATTATATAATTAATTAATAATAACATTTAATTTTTATAACATAACAAATGCAAAATATATATCCAATATATTAATGTAATGGCAATAATTGGTCATTAAATTTAATTAATTAATTCATACAATCAGTGCTCGTATTATATTTATTAAAAAAAATTAAAATATTGAATGATTCATACAATTCATTGTAATTTTAAAAAATATATTTAAAAAAAAACTAAATATTTGTAAAATAAAAACAGGAATTCAATGCTATATTAACCGACACTTACCATCACAACCATAGCCAGTGTAATACAGGTAATGCTGTACTCATTACAGGGCATACCTGTGCAGCGCTCATACCTGTCCCTCACATACACACACACACAACACACCCATCCCTTCAAAGCAATGGCTTTTTTATACCTTAAAAACACAACGTATTGTATGTTTGTATTGAAACAAACAGTTTGTTGTTTGACTGTAAATATTAGAGACACACCTATTGCTGGGTTGCCATCAAATGTCTTGAGATAATCACTACAAATGTAATCAACAATTAAACACAATATTTATCTAATAATTATGTGATTTATAAATATATAATTATATCATCTTTTTATACAACTTTTAATTAACATTACAATCAATACAATTGTAATGTAATTACATTTTCATTACAAATGAATCTCTGATTTAATTTTTGTTTTTGTAATTTTTAATTTTGTTTTAATTTTACAAATGATTTAAAAGTTATATATATTTTTTAATTGAATATATTATACACAATATTATATACATTTATATATATATAATGCTTAAGCATTTAAATCGATGGACACTACCATCGATGTCAAGCCTATGGATCCGTCTATTGATATTTCATACATTACTTGTTTGCCTCAAATGTAAGTTTTTTTTGTAATTAAATTTAATTAAATTTTTAATTAATTAATATTATTGTCCAACAATTTAGGCGACCAGTACTGCAATCACGAGCTGATTGGCCGCACGTCCGCCCTATTGAGTGCCTCATCGATGGTCAGCGCCGATAAGGCGCCCAAATATGCTGTACTTCACGGCAAGTATTATAATACACATTACCGGCCGACTGGCCATCACATCCACACCACATACATACACACAAACACTTACCACACTTATTGATAATACAATCCATTACTTGCCATCATTTCAATTATATTTTGAAAGTTATATTTCAATCAAAAGTTTTGATCAATTGATTGAAAGTTTTTGCTGTGTTTATGGATATCTAAAACAATTGATGGCTTAATGTTTATGAAGTATTGGTTTATCATTATCTGAAAACCTAATTAAATAAACATTTATTTAATCGCTATATTTAGACATAATTACAGATAATATTTTATAAATACAACTATTTACAATAAGTATTGCTTAAAAAAAAATTAAATATAACTTATGATTAGATAATAAGAGATGACTTTTATTTAACAATTTAAGTGATTGTTTATAAATTGAATATACAATTGATGTTTAAATGGCTAATGAAATACATGCTAATAGAGGGGTCAGTTTGGACGGCAGCGCAAAATGATTTCTCGCAATACTTGCAAATGGATTTGGGAAAGCAGTACAATATCTCTGCCATCGGATCCCAAGGCAGACAACACACCAAAGAGTTTGTCCAAGAATTCAAATTAGAGACCGGAATCGATGGACACGACTTTTCCGTCTATCGCGACCGTAACGGCAACATTAAGGTTAATATACGGACAATCGGTCGGTCGGTGTGCGGCACCGGTTGGACCCATAATTGTCCAAAAAAACACGAGTTTATTAACGCCAATCAAACAACTCAATCACTAAATACTGATTCACTACTATTAAAGCTGAATTCACTAACCATTTCTCAAAACTAATAATTAATTAATTGTTTGCGTTGAATATTAATACCTTTATTTCTGATATTACTATAATTAACTTCACTAACATTTTCAACAGACATTGTTTTCAAAATTTCAATTTTCAAACAAAAAACTAACAAAACTTTTTTCAATTTAATAATTACTAACAAATGACTAACAAAACTGAAAATAAACTAATAATTACTGACTGATTAGGTCCGTCCTGTTGGACAGCAGAAAGGGGTGACTTTTTGCAACACTTGACCATTGATTTGGGAAATATGTTTAATTTGACGGCAATAGCAACTCAGGGCAGGTCTTTGACCAATGAATATGTTATACAATACTATCTATTACTCAGCGACGGCGGAGACTTCTGGAGAATGGCTTACTCTGACTCAGAAGGCTATGAACAGGCATTCACTTACACTTAACCATTGCTTTTGATTTAGTTATCATTCAGTTTTTTAATTGTCTTTTTGTTGCTATTTTTTTTAATGCTTTGTTTTTTGCACTACTTTTTTATGATCTGTTGTTGTTTTTGATTTGTTGTAATATTTGTTTTGTTTGATATTTGTTTTGTTAATGAATTTTAATTAAATGTAATTAATATATTGATTGTTTGTTTGCCAAACAGCTATTCAAAGGCAATTCGGATGGTAATAATGTAGTCATCAACCGATTTGATCCGCCAATTATTGCTCAATACATACGAATCAATCCGACGCGTTGGAGGGACAGGATCTCAATGCGGGTCCAACTTTACGGCTGCGACTATCGTAAGACAATCGACTAATTATATGAAATTAAATTGAATTGAATGATATGTTAATTGAATGATTGTTTAGATGCCATTCCTCTACATTTTGACGGCCAATCGTTGATACTGATGGACCTGAAGAAGCGGCCAATAGATTCGTCATACGACGATGTGTTTCGGTTCCGGTTTCGGACGAATGCGGCCAACGGTAACATACTTTACAGTCGGGGAACTCAGGGAGACTTCATGTCACTTCAGTTAGTCAACAATAAAATGGTTTATTCACTGGATTTGGGCGGCGGAGGACTCATTGAGTCCATATCGGCCGGCAGTCTATTAGATGACAATCTATGGCACGACGTGTTAATATCGCGAAGAGGTCGCGACGTACTGTTCAGTGTGGACCGGGTCTTAGTCCGACATAATCTCAAAAGCGATTACACGAGACTTAATCTCAATCATGACTTATTCATCGGCGGTATTCCCATCAAAATTGACGAACCATTGAATACCAGAGAAAATTTTAGCGGTTGTATTGAAAACTTGACTTTCAATTCAACAAACATTGCTTACGAGATCCAAATGGACGACCGGAGCTTTGTTTACGGAAAGTTGGGACAAATACAGTACTCATGTTTCGTAAGTATATCCGTGTTTTTTTTGGCAAATATGTCAGATATTTAACATGAATTAAATTGATCCAATAGTTCCCTCAAGTGGTTCCCATAACATTCAATACACACGAGTCTTATATAAAAATTGAGGGTTTTATGGTTCCCTTTATGAACACCAGTTTTGACTTTCGCACCTTCAATGAGGACGGCTTACTATTGCAACACAAGTTTTCAAGTGCCGGCTTTGTCCAGGTATTTGATTGGATATTTTGCAAACGTTTTATGCATTTTATTAATTTGTTATACATTTATTGCAGTTATTCTTAGAAAAGGGTAAAATTGTGATCAAATTTCAAGGATCTAATACACCTGTTGTCCAATTGGAACCGTTTGATAACAAACTAAACGACGGTTTATGGCATTCAGTAGAACTAGTGCTGCAAAAAGATCGGGTAATTTTGTCCATCGATCACATTCCGAGCACAACCACCCGTTCGTTTGAGATGTTTACGGGTCAGACGTATTTGATTGGCGGTGGCGTTCACGGGACACCTGGTTTTATTGGTTGTATGCGTTGGATATATATTGAGGGCCGGTATGTGAACGTAGAGACACTGCCAGCCGAACGGTTCTCTCGAGTCCAGGACACAGACATCACTATAAAGGCGTGTCAAATGATAGACAGGTGTCACCCGAACCCTTGTGAACACGGAGGTGTCTGTCGACAGGACAACACCGACTTTTACTGCGACTGTTCCCTAACCGGCTATTTGGGTGCCGTGTGTCACGTGGCCCGACACCCGCTGTCCTGTTCGGCCTATAAGATAGATAACCCGAAGTCGAGAAAAGCCGATGTTATGCTTGACGTGGATGGCAGCGGTCCTCTGGAACCCTTTTGGGCCACTTGTCTGTTCCCAACCGAAGATCAATCGCAGATTATAATACATCACCGCAACGAAGAGGCCACCGAAGTTCGTGGCTATCATTTGCCCGGTTCTTACATACAAGACATCAAATATGACGCCCCGTTTGAACAAATTGTCGAAATCGTCAATCGATCCAATTCTTGTCAACAAAAATTAAAATACGAGTGCCTTAACGCCCGACTACTTAACACACCCGGTAATGATCCTAATGTTTGACATTTTGTTGTTAAACAGTATTTTATTAATTGTTTGAATGTGTTTTATAGCGCCTTTAGGACAAGAATTACAGCCATTTTCGTGGTGGGTGTCCCGTAATAACCAGAAAATGGATTATTGGGGCGGAGGTTTGCCCGGCTCTCGCAAATGCCAGTGCGGTCTGTACGGCACGTGTCGTGACCCCCGAAAGTGGTGTAATTGTGACGCCGCCTCTGTTAGTATAGCGTCTAATAAGTGATCTTTGAATTTATGGTTAATTTATATCTAATTGTTTATCAAAACAGGAACTAATCAATCAAAATGAGTATTATGTGGACGAAGGAGATCTCACTCAACGGGAATACTTACCCGTAAGACAGTTGCGGTTTGGTGACACCGGCGGTACCGCACAGTCTCGACGCACCGGTCGCTACACATTGGGACCATTGATATGCGAAGGCGACACACTTTTTGATGATATTATAACTTTCCGTTACGAAGACGCCACCATCGAGTTGTCACCATTTGACTTTGGATCTGCTGTCGATATATACTTACAGTTCAAAACTACGGCAGAGTTTGGCGTTTTGTTTCACAATAGAGGACCCGAAGACTTCGTTAAGCTGTCTATTGTCAACGGAAGGACCATTCAATTCTCGTACTCCGCCGGCAATGGCTTACAACAGGTGTCGGTGGAGGCGTCCTATCGTTTAAATGACAATAATTGGCACTCAGTCTTAGTCGAGAAGAACAAGAAAGAGGCCCGACTTGTGGTCGACGGTCAGCTCACTAACGAACAACGTATTACGGGAGGACTAGTCCGTCCATTACACCTGACGTCCCACTTTGTAATCGGCGCCACAACTGAATACAGGGAGGGATACGTGGGTTGTCTGCGATCATTATTAATCAATGGCGACGCCATTAATTTAGGCCGATATGCTCTCGAAGCCATGTACGGCATCACCAAAGGTTGTGTCGGTAAATGCGAGTCCAACCCGTGTCTAAACAATGGCACGTGTATTGATCACTACAACGGCTATACCTGCGACTGCCAGTGGACGGCATTTAAAGGACCCATTTGTGCCGATGAAATCGGTGTCAATCTTAGATCAGATCTATTTATAAGATATGATTTCGAGACATCCATATCGACACTCGAAGAATATATTAGAGTTGGTTTCACCACAACAGAGCACAGAGGACTCATTATCGGCATCTCTTCCTTTTCCGATGAATATCTCAATCTTTTGATGTCTAACAGCGGTTTGTAATCATATCTTAAAATACTTAACAACTTTTAATAGACTTTAAACTAATTGTTTGTAATAATTTTCAGGTCATTTGAGACTAGTTTTTGATTTTGGTTTCGAAAGGCGAGAGATTATCATCAAAGAGGAAAACTTTGCTTTAGGACAACACCACGACATCACTATCCGCCGGTCAAACAGGGGCTCAAAGATAACCGTTTGGGTAAAGATTTAATTGTAATTTAATTATAAAAGGGTTTTAATTTTAAATAATGGTTAAAACAGGTGGACAACTATGAGCCCAAAATCTATACGTTTCCAGTGAGCGGTAAAGCGGACGCACAGTTTAATAGACTAAAGAGTATATATATCGGTCGTAACGAAACTATGGATACCGGCGAAGGATTTATTGGTTGTATATCGAGGGTTACCTTTGATGATCACTTCCCACTTAGACGTCTATACCAAGAAAATAGACGTATAAATGTACGCACGTATCCCGAAGGCGCCGAACTGTTTGAGGACACGTGCGGTATCGAACCGGCCACACATCCGCCCGGTTTGTACCATTAGATTGATTATTTGATTGATTGACTCATTATTTTGTATTTTAATTTACCGATTATCCAGAACCGGCCGAAACCCGTCCACCGCCGACTCTAGCGCCGGGCGAACAAATGCCAAGTGAACCCCAAACGACTTCAACGGGCGCTATAGTTGGAGGCGTTATCGCAGCTATAATAGTGATAATCATATTGGCTTTGTTTGCCAGCGGCCGGTTTGTGGCCCGACAAAAGGGTGATTACGTTACCCACGAAGACAAGGGCGCCCAACACGCACTCGATCCCGACACTGCCGTTGTTAAGGGCAAAACGGGACCCGATGTGACCAAAAAGAAAGAGTACTTTATATAACTATATGGGAAAGACTATCATTCATAATATGTATTTACAACTGTTTTTTGTTGATTTGTTTTTTTCCTGAACTACAAGTTTGGCGACCAATTTGTTTACAAACATTTGCATAACTTTTATGATTATGACAACAATTTTTTATATATAAAATATACAAATTGTATACATATTTAATGACTGTTTTATTATTAGATCTGTTTTTAATTAATTTATATTATTAATTGATTGACTGAATAGCGCGACCACTTTTTTTTTGTTTATCTGTTTTATATTATATTTATAAAAATCAATTGTATCTCAACTTCACATGACATGACATTAATTTTTGATATAAAATCACATTTTTTGGCACTATTTTTATGACTGAAAGAAAAATCATTGAATTTTTTTTATAATGTAATAAAAATGATTATTAAATAATGAGATAATAAATAATTAAAAGTAAATATAATTTATCGATAACTTTGCTTTTTTTGCTGAAACAAATGCTACACTACTTTACTTTCGCTTATAATAAGTGATAAGATATAGACTGAGAGAGAGAGAGAGAGAGACTGAGAGAGAGATAGACTGAGAGAGAGATAGACAGAGAGAGAGAGAGTAAAAGAAAGATAGACCGGCGATGAGACGCGACTTTCACATACAATATTTGGGTCATTGGATATGATATACAGAATAATGAATATTTATATATCACATCAAAAGTATATATGAAAAAAAATCAATACATTGTTTGAATTGAATCTAAAAAATTATAGCAAACATTGCATTTTGCAATCCAAGGACTGACTGATATATTAAATTTTGTTTAAAATCCCAGGAAATATAGATCAGGATCATTTGCACGCCATTCGGAAATGGCCTTTCAAATCAATTTTCAATTAAAAAATAGTTTATTAAAAATTAATAATAAAATTAATATTAATTTTTTACTGTAGTTTTGAAACTAAAATATTTTTTCAAATATACTTTTATTAATAATATTTTTTTTTGAATATTTGAATAAATATATTATACATCACTTGAATATAATTTTTTAAAATATTTGTTTTTTCTTTAAAACCGCACATCAATAATATTTTTACTATAACCATAAGTACAGCGTGCGGCGCTTAAAACTCCTACACTGCCAAAGGCAGGC
>JAQIWK010000749.1:0-13714 GCA_034695265.1 Dissorhina ornata | reverse complement strand
ATCGCAATAGTAAGCAACAAGTTTTTTAAAAATAAATATTTAATATGCTTAATAACTACTTTTCTTTATAAACAAAAGCAATAATAACTATTTTTAAATATAATATTGAAAACAATATAGTATTCAAAATCTTTAAAACAAAAATTGTTGACTAAATTTTAAACCTTTCTTCAAAAACTAATTTCAAACTTTTTTTGTCTTAAATTTTTGTTAACACACGATTGTATGCATAAAATTAAAGGATAATTGGTTTGATTATCTATTAATAACATCATAAATAACATTATTCGCAATATGAGTCATATTCGTAACTTTTTTTTAAGTCTAAAGCAAACAAATTAAAGAAAATTAGTTGAAAGAAAATTAGCAAAAAAAATATGTTACCAGAAAAAAGTTTAAGTCAATTGTTTGAGTAAATTATTCATGTTTTTGCATATAATAACAGATTTATAGTCGCATGAAAGCTACCCGAGAGAGAGAGAGAGAGAGAGAGAGAGAGAGAGAGAGAGAGAGAGAGAGAAATCTATTGATTCAACATTTAAAAAATAAAATTACATATTTCCGATGGTTTGCGATAAGAGTGGGACACAAGTCCTGCGAAAGCATAGATAGAGTCAACTATTGTGTTGTCGAAGCAATCGGAGAGCGATATGAAAAAAAGGAGAGCCTTAGTCTACGAGAAGCTGATGCCTATAATAACCATTAATCGCATCATTTAATAGTCTCTAAAAGAAACAATTTGTTCATATTATGAACACATTATCAAACCAATGGTTATACACAAAAAAAAGTATTTTGAGTGACATATCATTTCACACAATAATATAAAAGTTTTATTATATAACTATTTTATTGAGATTATTTGGTGATTCACACTATATTTAACAGTTTTATTATAGCAGTTATTACTATTATTTGCTCTTAGGTTTGGCTCCATATCCGACCGATTCATACGCAAGTCATCACAATCTCAATACACTTTACAATCATTCAAACGCCCGAAATAGCGACCAATCGGTCAATCAGTCGACCAAAAGGAAGAACTCTGGAAGAGCTGTCTTCCATTCGCTGCAACGAAAAGGTCTGGAAAAGCGATTTCAAAAGCAAAAGTATATCACCAAACCTGAGAGACAAAACCTGGCTCAGTCACTCAATCTGACCGACTCTCAGGTCAAAGTTTGGTTTCAGGTTTGTCTTTCCATTTCTATTTCAATATCAATTGCATATAAATTATTTTCACACCAAATAGCTAATCAATTACTTATTAACCATTAAACTGTTCATTAAATCAATAATCAATTGTTTATGAAAATTAATTTTAAGGCAATCCTTTTTGAAAAATTTTATATCTATTATAAAACATGTATTTATAGAAACAAATACCATATTTTAAAGTTATTCATACACATAGTGATTAATTAATTAGCGCTAAACAAATAATTTTATTTATAAGTATATAATAATTGTTTTCATATCCAATATATATGTTAATAATTTGAATAATAATTAGTAATGTATTGAATGTAATGGTAATCCGATAAACAGAATCGTCGGATGAAATGGAGACACTCTAAGGAATTCAAAGATGATATGAAACACGCGTCCAATAGAGAGCAACAACTTATCACTACTTTTCCCACTAATAAGTCCACTAAGAGTACGGCCAGCGCTGGCCAGTGGTCTACACCATCTGATCATAACAAGACTGCTTATGAGGCCGATGATGATGAAGCATCAGATTGTACGCCAATGGCTAACCCATTAGTCAGACATTAAAGAAATGCCACAAATATACAGATTTTGCTTATATTTGGTGTCAAACAAACTTTAAAAAAAACTCAATCGTTTATAAAATATGAGCAAAATTTATCATTAGTTTTCATTAGCAGTCAAAATAAGTTAATTTATTTATAACATTTCATTGTAACTAATGTATTAATAGCGATACTCTCTTTTTTTCATTATTATTGCTAATACTTTAAAAATCAATTGCTGTACTTAAGTATTTTAAACATACAATTATATATATATTAGTATATATTATATATACATTACTGTATTTAATTAATTAAACAAAACATTTTTCATTTTATTGAATAAATAAAAGCAGATTTTGTTTAAATAAAATTATTACTATGTTTAGTGCGGTTTTAAGCAAAAAGCAATTCATATATATATTTATGTTTATTATCGCTAATTGAATGCAACATGACTTTTATTTTTAGGCTAAAATATGGTCATAAATATTAACTTTAATATAATATTTATAATAGAAAATTGAAAAGTATATTGAAATGATAGTTATAAAGACTAGTTGGCCTAATATATGGTCATTAGATATAAATATATATAAATTAAGTCTTCAAGTCTTAATACAAACATACAAAAACAAATGTTTATACAAAGTAGTAGTGAATTTTAGTACAAAATGATCTAGATTAATAAACATTTGTATATAATATATTTGTATGTATATATTTGTTACATTACTATACAGAATATATACAGAATCTTATATACATCTTATAATATATATATTGTTAAGTGTAAGATAAATAGATGTGTTTTAGTTGACAGTTTGAATGCGATGTTTAAATTATATATATATTGTATATATCTATATGGTCTGTGCCATCGATGGTAATCATCAAACAGTGTTTAGCATAACATTATCGCTGATCATCGCTGGCAATCATCACACCATCATAACACTGTTTAAGTGAAAAATATACTAGGACAAGTTACAGATGTGCTTACATTACATTACACTTTACAAAACGAGTATAATCAAAATGCTATACAAAGTATTACTACAATAATAATAATAATATAAGTAATTATTATTATTATTGCAATAAGACATCCAAAGCCTCCCAAATGCTGCTACAAATTCATTTGATACCAAACTTTTCAATACACTTTGCACTGAATACCACTCTTCTCTATCTCTAATATAAATATGTATTTTACTGAATATGTTATCAAAACAAACAAAAATTTTAAGATCAAGTCATCAATACTTTGTAATCTTTTTAATTGTTATTTTTATTACATTATATTCAATGCTCTAACTGTTAGTTAGTCTAATAAATAATAGCCTATAACTTATGGGTTCATAAGTATGTGATGCAAAAAGGGTGGTCTAATTGTAGGTCAAATTTCCAGTACCTATTAAAACAGATATAACAGTAAACAACTGTTTTGATTAAAATAACAAATTTTCGGCAAATATTTTTTTAATGACAATACAAACACTATTATTATTGGTATTAACTTGTATTAAACATTAAGAGTTACCAAACACTATCAAAACAATCAAATGTTAATAATAATAATAAAAAGTTTATACAACTTTAAAACAAATAAAATCTAAAGTATATTTAAAATTTAAATACAAACTAACAAATAAAACAAGTAAAAGATATAACTAGGTGCAATTTGAGGGTCAAGGCAAGCCATTTGATACATAATCTTATGATATATCAAAACATTTTATTGAACCAAACGATCGGTATTTTAAAAATATAGAAGTTTTTCAAATCATAATGTTATACAACACCTAAAATAGTTTGCAAATAATTGCCTCAAAGAATTTTCTTTAGATTTTGTTTTTTATAAATAATGATTTTTATTATTCAAATGAATTATATATATATTACACTTAATTGAAAGAGTTATGAAAGTATTCAAAGTTTGAATTTCAAACTATATAACAATGATATTCATGCACAAAAAAAGATGTCAAATAAAAATAAAATCAATAATCACTTTAAATGTAGCAAAAGAAGTGAGTTTTAAAAGTATAAGACTTGTGTTAGGGCTCGTTGGCACTGTTGTTCATCGGGACACAAGTTAGACTGTCCGACAGTAAATCCCATCTCACGATTGCGCTCCTGTTTCTTCCTCTCCTCGATGTCAGCCCATCGGACCTATAGTTTTCAAATTACAGTCAGTTTTATACAAACTATACTACAAATATATATAGCTTTCACTAAAACTCTGACCCCTTTCTGTCCATCTTGAAGCCGATTGAGGTATTGATGGCTCGTTTGAAAAAAGTCATCAAACGTTGGTTTAGTCTTCATTTTGTAAGAATCAAGTTTATCTGTATTATAACAAAAACAATTCAATAAAAGCTCATTATTATAGTTATAATCATTAAAATCATTATAAACTAATTGCTTGAATATCGTATAAACATTTGGCTGAAGCTAGCAATACATTGATTTGTTTGTTTGTATAGAGAGTGGAGGAATGCCATTAAGAGGATAAGCATCATATGGCTGTGTCTATGTCTATACGAGAGACTCTAAGCCATGGATAGTGCTAACAAAGTTGCCTACTCTTCAACAAATAAGTTTATTGTTGATGACAATAACCAAATCAATTGATGCCAATGCCATTTAAACCATTATCAATTCACAATTAGTCTATATATGTAATCACACTTCAAACAACACTCACCTAACTTGGCTTCGGACGCCTCCATTCGCTCCCATCGGCTCAATGAGCTATGGGTGCTCTGACCCACAAATATACAATCAATTCAATCATTATTTTATTCATTAGTTTATATTTTTTCAAATTACAATTTAAAGTCTGTAATCAAACTAATAGCTAAAACACCCAAAACTTAGTTATATTTAAAACCAATTATAGCATAACCAAAAAATATTAAAAACAAATTCAAAATATTCAATTATTGTGTAATTTGTTAGTAAATCATTGTATTGTATAAATTTTATACTATGAAACTTTTATAATAAAAGCATATTTTATATGCAATTCATAATTTATATTTTAATAGCTTATCATTAATTAGTTATTATTAATAACTTATTAATCAATCAGATTGTATGAATTAATTGATATTAATTACCAATTTACCAAACAGTTATTCAAAACAATTATTAAATTATTTAAATATATAAAAACTGACACCAAATCTATTGATAGTCAATGATTTCATATATCAAATAAAATATAAATAAATTTTAGTCTTTTAAAAAGCTATCAAATGAAACAAATAATTTTTAAATATTGATATTCAAAGTGCAATCAAAAAATTAATATAATATTTTTAATTTTCAATATAAATAAACAAATTAATAATACGGTAATAAATAAACTAATTGTTTTGATTCATATTTAATTTAAAGTCATAATAAAATTATTTTCAAACATTTTTTTCCGGAATAGTTTTGTAATAACAAAAAAAAGTAATTAAAAACAACATATAATTATTTTTCACATTAAAACGTCTAATGGATATCAAATTAAGTAACAATTATATCACAAATTATTAAAGTATTACTAAAAATAATAAATAAATTTTCTTTAAAATCACTAAAATTTAAAGCCAAGCAAGCGATTCAATAGTTTTTGTTTAAAAGTGTAGTAAAATATAGTAATAAATTATCAATAAATAGTAATTTTAAAGACTTAAAGACTTACATTATTAAAGCTCTCGTCCTCCAAATCATCATCAGTTGTCTTCATTTGTTTTTCAATCACTTGTGGATCCGATTCGGACTTTCTTTTGAGATTATCATCACTTTTATTATAATTAGATTCCATTTCGATCTGAATTCATATCATATTTAATTCATAAAACAATTATCATTTAAATTATTTTAAATAAAAGTTATTATAAAACAAAAGCAAAAAATCAAACAATTCATACATTTTTAATCGATATATTCTGAAGAAGTGGTCGAATGTCGAGTCGATTCATAAATTCTGGCAATTTTTGCCACTTTTTGTTAATTAACTGAATTTCTTCTATCTTTCGGTTGTGAATATTGTTTTGGTGACAAACATTAGGATTATTTGAATCCATTTCAATCACATAAACAATATATGAGCTCTTAATAGCATAACTATAAAAGTCTTCGATGTCTGTCACTAATTCATTGACAGTGTCTACGATCACAAACGAATGATTCTTGTCGTCTAATGTTTTCTTATAAGTCTTCAATAGACTAGTCTTATAGGTTGACTCCATGTCGGCTTCAAATTCATAAATAAATTCCTTTATTTTGTTTGTTTTTCCAGTCTTACGGTCTTTGGCTTCTCTCTCAACTTCGACCATAAAGTAGTCGTCAATACTTAGTATTCGTGGAGGAATTGCACTCATTTCTGAGTCTTTTTCTTTAATCAATTTAGCGATATATGACTTTCCAGAGCCGGGAAGTCCTCGCAATATAATTGCTATGTATTTCGGTCGGAACTCTCGCGTTGGAAGTGTTAACAGATCATCGATGTTCAGCAAACGGTTCTTCGGCTGAGCGAAGTATCGTATCTCACGATAATTAAGCACTTCCTCCGCCGCCATCACTGGAACTATTGGATTAAGAGATGGTTTCTGTTGATTATTATTATTAAACGATTGTTGTCTCAAATTGTTGCCTGAATTTTGACCGTCAGTCCTATAATTTCTATTCATATCATTATTTAAGTTGAAATTATTATCAAACGATTCAAAAGGGTTTTGTTGATAATTTGGCCGAAAATCAACTAATGGCTGCTCATCTCTTTGGCGGTAATCTCTATCTTCTTGTCTGTTGTGGTTATAGTCAATGGTTTGCGCAGAATATTTGCGGACATTATTTGTGATATCAAAACGAGGTGTTTGTAAAAACGTTTGATTATTATTCACTAAATGGGGTGCTAATGGAGGCCTGTTATCGGCCAAACCGCCTGAAAATTGCGGTCTTTGATGCCTATTGTGTTGCATATCCATTGGTGATCTGTATCGCATAGATTGAATGCCATAATTCTGTTGTGGCAAAGAATTTGCGGCAGAGTTGGGCGGAAATCGGTGTAGATATGAATTTCCAGTAATACTGGTATTTTGTGGTGAACTTTGATTTGTATTCATAACTATTCCTTGAAGTGATTGGAAATTTGCCATAAATTGGTTGCTTTCGATCGGCGATTCTGGCGGACGAATAGCAGACATTTTGCGCCGAATATCGTTTACATCAAAACCTTTCGGGCCATCGATTACCTGTAAGTCTTCGTTACATGAATCACTTGTCGGCACATTAGTAGTCGAAACGGTTCCCAAATTATCTAAATTCTTTAACATTTCCTGTTGTTTTTGAATGAATCTCATGGTTTCGGCAGCTTTGCTAATGTCTACCGAAGAAGCGTTTGTCTCACTTCTCTGTTCACTTGCCGTTTGATTCACACTTTTGTTATCAACTCTCGTTACCATCACTTCTTGAACTTCTCTTCTGTTATTATTATTGGATTCATTGATGATCTCAATTGAGTCGTTGGACTCGTCTCTAAACATTGAATACACAATATTTTCTTCGCTTTCATTCCTTCCGTTGTCTTTTAATCTGTCTTTCAATTGATTTTCATTTGTTTGTAAATTTTGATGCATTTGTTGAGACGTTGATGGTTGGGATGGTTGAGGTTGAGGTACTGGTACTGCACTGGGAGGTGGAGGCGGTGGAGGCCTTTGAGATGATGGTGAGGGGTCGGGCGGTGGTGGCGGTTGAGATGTCATTAGATGAGTAGCATTGGGTGGTGGAGGCGGTGGTGGCAATGGTTTGGGTTGTGTTTGCATCACTTGAGTGTACAACTGGTGAAGAGTTCGTTGCCGCAAGTCTTGCATCTGTTGTTGGCGTTCAACTAGTTTTTGTCGCCATTCCTGCCATTGATTGACATACGAGTGGTAAGCGTTAATATCGGGATGGCTTCTGTTGGCCTGTTTCCAGCCGTCAAAGTCTTTCTCCCAGTTCTTGAACGTTGTCTCAAAGGCTTCCTGTTCTTTGTCGAGCTGTTCCAGCACTTGCTTCTGAGTATCGTTTAGCCGGTTCTGCCATTTATTGTCTTCGTAGTCATTGTTGACAGCTATTGGTCTCAAGTGTTGGTGATTCACCTGAACAGCTGGTGTCGGGTGAGTCGTGGCCGCAGTCATGGGTCGCTGAGCCGTAGAATAAGTGGTCGGTATCGGTAATGGTGTGGACATTGAGTGGTGAGTCATTTGGGGAACGTATGATGTATTGACCGGTTGATGGTTCGGGTGCCGAACGGGTTGTCCGTAATAATCAGTATTGTTTTGATTGTAATATTGAGTGTTATATTGATTAACGGGTTGACCGGCGAAGCCATGGTTTTGTTGATAATAAGGCATCAGATGTTGATTTGGTGCCAAATTGGGCGCCGCATTGGCCACCATTTGTTGGCCGTAGACCAGTGGCACTATCGGTGCCGCCGATGGCCACAAATTAGCGTTAGGTCTATACATGACCGGTCAGTGACCAACAGATTTGCCGATCAATTAATGGTCACAAAAATTACTGACAAATCAAACTTCAATTCAATTCACAATTCAATAGGTAGCATAAATAAAGGCGGATAACCCATAGACTTATAATGAGTTATCCGCCTTTATTTATCTCACCCATTGAATTGTTTTGGTTTTGAGAAATGCATTCAGTTTTTCATTGCTTTAACATTAATAACGACTTTTAATTTGACTGTCATTTTGGGTTAAAAAGTTTTGACAAAGTTTTGACAAGTTTTGTGACATAAAAAACTTTTTGCCATCGACTCTAACCTATAGTTTTAATTAGCATTTAATTAATTAATTAAATTGTATTTCAAAGTTTGTTTTTTATTAGATTTAAATTTTGTATTTGAAATGTTTTTTGAATATAATGTTTGATTAAACTATTTTTTAGGTGAATTTTGTTTGTTGGGCTGAAGTGTGTTAGACATGGTATCCATTTGTCGGACATCCTGATCGTCGCACCAGAAGAACCGAAAATAAATGGCCAAAGAGACGATAATTACGAAGATAATACATAATAAGGGAATCAATACCATCTGAAGAGTATTACTGGTTCTAGTATTATCTCTCGGTTGGTTATCTAATGGTTGACCAGTCGTTGTTGAAATGATAGGCATTTGATTATTGAATAAAGTTGTGGTCAACGGTTCAGGCGTTGTGAACGTATCGCTAGTCTTGCAATTTAGTAAACTTTTTAAACCAATAGTCTATTATAAATGTGATTAAACATGTATTTTAAGTAGAAATTAATTTTAAATATAAATTCAATTTATATTTACTGTGGGTTTAAAGTCTCGGCTTATATTTTGCGGTCCAAACACTTGGTATGAATACAGTTGATAATCACCAGCGCTAACAGCGTATACATTGCTATTCACTTGTATTATACCAATTGTATCGTCTAATGATATCATATATTCACGCCATCGGGGGTTATCATACCACAGATGATTCTTAAGTGATGTCGTCTTCAAAGTTAACTTTCCGTTTAATTTGAGTATTAAAATCTGTTTTATAAAATTATAATTTTGTTACCATTTGTAAAGTTAATACTGAATTCAATACCAATTCATATGTTTGGCGAATATAATTGATTGCAACCAACACTTGTTCCGGACTACTGATGGGCCAAAAGGTTTTTGTATTCAATTCGCCAGTCGTTGGCCATAGAAATGGCATATCTTTTCGATTGTTAATTATATCAAAAGTATTTGCATTGGGTTTCATTGCCTGATAAACTTGTTTCCCATTTGAGTTAAAACCAACAATAAAGACCATGTCTTGAAGTTTGGCCACATTTCGGCAATAATTGATGTCTTGTTTGCAGTGATCTATGGTATTGAACCCAAAGTTCTGGTCTTTGCAATGCTTTAAATCATTAGAACATTCATAGACTTCACTGAATTGAAAGCCCAGTATTGGATGATTGGCTTTATTTAGAGAGAAAAAAATAAATGTAATAAACTTTTTAAAGTAAAAATAACTAAAAGATATTACAACTAAATTTAGCCTTTTGGGCAATTAGTTGCAATTGTTTATCAGTCAAAACATTTTCATTAAATTTGTATTTGAAAAATATATCAATATTATTGTTAATGTCGTTTAAATACAAATATTCATTGATATTGAATGCAGACACCAATGACTTTGTTTGACAAAACTGATCGCAATTAAAGCCTGTCGTCAGAAGAAGTAATATCAATGAAATGATTAAATAAAGCATTTTAAAGAGTTTTTGTTATATAAGTAATTAATTAACTGTAAATTAATCACTTAATATTTCATTTAATTTTTAAACTGCACGCGAATTGTCTGATAAAAAGCAAATCTTATAATATCTTTTAATTACTAAACTTTTAGTAACTAAAGTTTAAAGTTTACTAAAGTTTTAATTACAAAAAAAACCGTTAATTTGATAATAAACCAGTAATTAATTTAAATGCAAAAAAAACAAAAGCAAAACTATTTCAAAGAAATAACAGAAATGTCTAAAACAGTTACAAATATTAGAAAATCAAAGCATCGGAAGCGGCGCCGCCATCGAGACATTTGGTACGATGCTGTCCAAGACATCCAAGAAATAGATATTGAAGATAAGATCAAGTTTATAAAAAGCTCATTCAGTGTCACATTTAAGGCTCACTTGTTGTCAAAGTTCTTGGAGGCCAACCTCTGGACACTGTTTATCGGGTCGTTTTGTTCGGCTCTGTTTGTGAGCTACGACTGGCATATACTGGCGCTCATATCATTTGGGGCACTCATCTGCACGTATTGGCAACAAAGCAAAAGTGACAAAACAGCTGCCATTGACTACTGCGCCCAACGGCTTAACAAAGATCCCGAAAGGATTAAAGTGTTTCTCGAGACTCTGACGTCGCCGAAGAATACGACCACCGGTCGGATTGTGGACTCTCCCTGCGAATGGGTTAACGATATATTCTCTAAATTTTGGCCAAACATTAATAGTATCGCTCAGTCGACCATTGATTCCCAAGGTTTTCAACATAAAGGTCTGGTAGTGGGCGGACATACCATCTATTTTGAACGGTTCACGTTAGGTGATAAGCCGCCCGCAATCACTGGTATTCGGGTGCGTAAGAGTGGTCATCGAAAAGACGAGATTGTGATTATTGTAAAACTAATTTATGTCGGCAATTGTCTGGTGCTCTTCAGCTATAAGACTGCTCTCGGATTCAAAGCTAAAGTTGGAGTCAAAGACGTCTACTTTCGCGGAACAGCTGTACTTGTTTTGCGGCCACTATTAGAAGAGCCACCGTTTGTGGGCGGACTGTCGGTCTGTCTACAAGAGATGCCACTCATTGACTACAATGGACTCAATTTGGCAAATATTGCGGACAACAGTTTGTTTAAGAAGTTTTTACAGAACATAATTTGGCAATTCCTTGTATCGCCCAACAAAATATTCATACCATTGATACCAAACAACCCAAACATCTTACGTGAACTCAAATATCCGCTTCCAATAGGTTTGTGTAATATAGAGATCATTGAGGCCGAAGACCTGCCGGGAATGGACACTACTCGATGTCTGATATTTAACGGTTCCAGCGATACCTTTTGCAAAGTAACAGTTGGTATGTTTGAGTTTGAGACCACAACTGCTTATTCAAGTTTGAGTCCATACTATGGCGAGTCGTTTGCATCGCCGGTACATGACTTCAACGATCAGCTGAAGATAGAACTGTTCGATAAGGACGCCATCAGTAAAGACGATTTGATGGGTTCCGTCGAGTTTCGACTCCAAGACATCGGACGCAATAAGAATCTGAACGGACGCGACAAATGGCTACCTATAGGCCGCTGTCCGACCGGTTCCATACACTTCCGGTGTTCAGTGTTTGAGTTGTCATCCAATAAACGAAATGTACCAAAGATTACGGCCGCAGTCAAGCAGTGCTCCTCACACTTCCCAGTCGGTGTGCTGTCAGTCTATGTTTATTACGTCAGTCATATCTCCACCAGCGATGAAGAGTTTGACTTCAAACCAGTCGTCAAAATGAAGTTTTCTGACCAAAAATTTCAGACAAAATCGTCAAAACAGCCGATTAAAGGACATTACTATTTTGAAGAGTCCACTGACTTCTTGTGCAATGATTTCGAAAAGGATGTGTTGGAAGTGTCTGTAGTTTGTCTCGACATGAAATCTATGGCTTTTGTCAAAGTGTTTGGCGAATGTAATGTTGCCATTAAAGACATAATCCTATCGACACGTAATATGACACTAAACAAGGAGTTCCCGATTCGTCGGATACTTAAACTAAAAGACGTGACAGAAGTTAAAAACACTGGTATTTTAAGGATGTTTTTGTGTCTAAGAGTTTGCAAATACCGGCACCGAGTGATTGACAATTTGCGAGTGCCGTCCAATATTCAGGCCAACATTGAAGAGACGACCGAAAACAAGAACTCATTGACCAAACTTTATCGCGAGCCAATACAAGCCATTAGGAATCCTTTCCAAAGCATACGAGTGATCGCTCGAAGACTTCAATCGTTTGCAACGGCCGGCAAATCGGTGGTCACCGAAGATATCACCAAAACGTTACCGCAAAACGACGAAAACTGTTGGCTTAAGTTAAGAATCAAATGGACAGACAGGAAGGCATTAAACGTCGAGGTTCTTAAGTTAGTCCGGTTGCCACTCGATGTGGTCGACCGTAACTACAAGTACTCCATTTGCGTACGATTTAGTATCAGAAGACCAGCTCTGGCCGGCACTTCATATATACCACGTTTACCTAATGTCTTCAAAAAGACCAAAAAAGTCACCGAAACTGAGAATAACGGTGAGGTCAGCGATGAATCGGCAAAGAAGCCAAAATATAGATTACAGAAATTGCAGTCAAAGTATACAAAAAAACATCCGATTATCAACTACTCGACAGATATTACATATAACGAGCGCTTAATCTTCCGGATATCGCCGATTGAAAGCATTGACGACTATGTTTTGGAAGTATTTGTTATTATATGCCGTCCGCGCAAGTATTTGGCCGCCGTTTATGACCATAGTTTTGCCGCATATAGTGTCCCCCAATCCATACCTAAAGTAGACTTTAAAGGCGATCCCATTGAACAGTGGAATCGATTGACACTCTTTGATAAGTTTCAGAAGAGTGTCGTCAAGTAAATCATGATTTTAATACAGAATACAGAATATATTTGAATCACTTGTTGTTATGACTTTAATATTAATATTATAATAAAACAAACATTAAATGATTACTTCTTTGGCAATAAATAAAATATTTGAAATTTAAAATGTTGTTAATTTAATTTAATATATTTTAAGTTTACTACAAATTATTAAAAACCTACATAATGAAATTAATTTATTGTGAATTAAATCCATTAATAATCAATGATTAAAAATTGATAAAATATATCAAATTTTATCTGACTATCCAAACATTGCCACCGATTCCCGTGTTTCCGGTGCTCTGAAACATAAATCCATTTTAAAAATTATTTGGAAATAACTTTAAAAACTTTAATAACTATATACTGATTGTATGATTACTATAATAATGTAATGAAAGCACGAGAATTGAGATACAATTGGTTTGAAATTGAAATTGAAATTAATTAATAGTTAAACAAACGGTGAGTTAAAGTTAATCCCCAATTGTGTCCCAAAGTGAGTGCCGAAGACCTAAATAGTCGGAAAGAATTGATAGTTTAGTGAATAGATAGGCAGTGAATCAGTAGTGAATCAATGGGTGCATTAAAGTTGGCGAAGCCGTCGGTCATCATAATGGATATGTTGGGAACGGCTGTCAAACTGGGATTTATTGAAAAGATTTTGTTGCCATTCCTTAGGAATGAGTTGAAGACATATTTGGAGACCAAATGGAAAGACAAGAACTGCCAGAAAGACATCGCAAA